>BLSH010433815.1:1065756-1080989 GCA_018402905.1 Glandirana rugosa | reverse complement strand
TCCGTGAGACTGACGACCCCTGTGGACCAAGAGTGCCTCCTTATACCAGGTGTCCCCAGCAGTCAGAGTGCCTCCTTATATCAGGCGTCCCCAGCAGTCAGAGTGCCTCCTTATATCAGGCGTCCCCAGCAGTCAGAGTGCCTCCTTATATCAGGTGTCCCCAGCGGTCAGAGTGCCTCCTTATATCAGGTGTCCCCAGCAGTCAGAGTGCCTCCTTATATCAGGTGTCCCCAGCAGTCAGAGTGCCTCCTTATACCAGGTGTCCCCAGCAGTCAGAGTGCCTCCTTATATCAGGTGTCCCCAGCAGTCAAGAGTGCCTCCTTATATCAGGTGTCCCCAGCGGTCAGAGTGCCTCCTTATATCAGGTGTCCCCAGCGGTCAGAGTGCCTCCTTATATCAGGTGTCCCCAGCGGTCAGAGTGCCTCCTTATATCAGGCGTCCCCAGTGGTCAGAGTGCCTCCTTATATCAGGGTGTCCCCAGTGAAGTCTCCATCACCATTACAAAAGACCAGCTCTCGTGGAGCATGGTCACTCGCAGAGGGGAAGAAACCAGAGGCGGAGCCAGCTGCCAATAGAAATGGAGCTGCTGCCAACCCCTGCCCCCTTTCCCACAACAGGTCATAGCAGCAGGCCACGGGGCGGGGGGTTGGCGGCAGCTACATTTCTATTGGCAGCCGGCTCCGCCTCTTGTTTCTTCCCTTCAGCGAGTGACCATGCTCCACTAGAGCTGGTCTTCTTTAAAATGGTGGTAGAGACATCACCAGTGCCGGCCCTGGACCTCTAGCAGCAGGCGGCTCTGGTGATTCTCCAGGAGTGCTAGGGGCTAATAATAGCCTTCTCCATGCCCGAGACCCGGGGATTTTTGGGGGCACCCTTGGGGCTGTAGCGCCGTCAGCCCCCCGCTCCCGATACCTCTGATTAATAGACCTTTAATATATAAGCCAAACAGTCTCATAAAGTCTAACCTTTCTTATCTTCCTAGCAAAATCCTGTCTCGGCATCCCCGGGAACCAGCGGCACCAACAGCCCCGCCCAGAAGAAGAGTACCGGCAGCGTGGACTATCTGGCTCTAGACTTTCAGCCAGTGTCTCCAAGCCCTCATAGAAAGGTACGTGTTTAAGACCGATGTTCATAAACGCTCCCTGTACTCTGCCACATTACTGACCACCAAACCACTAGGTCAAATCAGAATGTCTACCTTTCTAAGATCAAATAAAAGGTGTTTGGTACGGGGTTGGGAGAGGCTAGTAATAATGGTCATCTAGTTGGGTGTTTCATAATAAATTGTTTATTAGGCAAGAGCATCAAATACAGCCAACACGTTTCATAGGAAAAGCCCCCCCTTCTTCCCTTCTTCAGGGCTTAAGCATGTTGTCCATAGCTTCAACCAGATAAAATCCACTAAAAGGCCTACTAAATGGATCTGGGGTATCGGCATAACCTCAAGTCAGCCCCTGTTATCTCCACAAGACTGATACTTAAGATCAATTTAGACCTTAAATGGGCCTTTTAATGAGTTCCATCCAGTTTTAGCTATGAACCATAGACTTAAGCCCTGAAGAAGGGGGAGGCCTTTCCCCCAAAACCTGTTAGCTGTATTTGGCCATCTGGTTTGATAAGAACCACCTTTCATATGCCCTTCCAGTGGAGACTGTAAGTGGTTAAGCCAACACACATTGTACAGGCAATTTGTCGCCATGAAGAAGCCCTCTTACACATACAGCTGCAGCTAGAGCATGTAGACCGGAAGTGGCTAAGAGACTGCAGGATGAGACACAGAACTCAAATCCAACGTTCGGTTTAGATCTTCTTTAATATTGTTTTAGTGTTTTATGACACTTGGTTTTACATCAAGAAATCTGACAGTATTTGTATTGCTTTCAGCCATCAACATCTTCTGTAGCCTCAGACGAGAAGGTGGACTATGTCCAGGTGGACAAGGAGAAGACCCAAGCCTTGCAGAATACCATGCAGGAGTGGACAGATGTGCGCCAGTCCTCCGAGCCCACCAAGAGTGGGAAGCAATGATGAACCTCTCTGGATATGGAACCGAGTGTTAACGTGAGCCTCCAGCCTGGCGTTCTGTACTGCAACCACAGTGGAGACTTTCATTGCTGCTCCTTCCTTAGCTAGTCTGCCTTTACCCCATAGAATTAAATCCTATCAGTGCATTGCAGATGACCATATGATTGGTCAAGAGAGGCAGCAGCTGGACGCACAAAGCTGTATTCGAACACTTACCGAGAATATTGCTTCAATCTGAATATTTATCACATCTATGGACTATAGTTTTTATCTGGACATCTGAAGCTGTACTAGAGATTTTGTAGCACCTGATCGTGTGTTTGATTTTAAGGAGCGCTCATGACCATAAAGAAACAGAAACAGCCATTTTAGAATGTGTCCTACCTTTCTGTTTACAAGGTAATAGTGACATCACTGAACACCCTACCATAGGTGAAGTCACTGGACTCTAGTGAATGGAAAGGCTGCATATCAGTGATGTCATCAGTCTCCAATGAATGGATAGGTTGCTGTCTTCAATCTATAGTGAATGTATAGGCTGCATTCTCCGTGACATCACCAGTCTTACTTTCTCAGTGATGTCACTGGTCTCTAGTGAATGGATAGGCTGCATTCTTAGTGATGTCACTGGTCTCTAGTGAATGGATAGGCTGCATTCTCAGTGATGTCACTGGTCTCTAGTGAATGGATAGGCTGCATTCTCAGTGATGTCACTGGTTTCTGGTGAATGGATAGGCTGCATTCCCAGTGATGTCACTGGTCTCTAGTGAATGGATAGGCTGCCCTTATAAAGTTGTGAAATTTTCAGGCAGTTTCTTTCTGGATAATTACGTGACCTCTGAGCCGACATGTCACCTTAAGACTCACACTACTACTGTAAACTCTTAGAAACATTTGATTACTTCAGAAAAGAGTAGAAACCAATCAACTGCTTTAACAATTTAGACGTGCCTTTAGTTGTAACACCTAATACCTAATTTAAAAAATATGTGCCGGAACGTAAAAATAACACGCTGTAACTCTTAGCAACCAATCAGGCTGCAGCAATTCATTTTCAGGCACAGTTAAAGAATGCCTGGAGTCAATTCTGCATAGTTTTCTACCTTACTGTTCATAATGATGTCTCATCATGTCGTAGGGTGTCTTCTTAAAGGCCCATTGTTCTGAAGGGAAAACAATATATACAGCAGAAGGTAGATCTGGTCAGTTCACATGTTACCTATTAATACTCACATAGCTCCTATGGTAATTCTTGTCTACAGAAAGAATATTTTCCACTTGAAATGAGAGACCACTAATGTGGTCCATATCCTGGGACTGCATAGAGCAGCCCCCTTGGCCTGTGTGTACATCCTATAGATGTGCCACCGGGGATCTACTCTTAAACTGGCCACAGTTTAAAGTGACACTAAACTCTTCTTAAATTAAAAAAATCTTAAATTTTTTTGAATTCCATTTTTAGCTGCTGTGATCTGACTGCCTGTTAGAGGGTGATGACGTTCATTCTCTATGGTCCCAATGCATGTAGGAATGTAGTCACCCTCTCTTGCTTGCTCCTGAGATGGACTACAGACTACTATATCATAAAATAGCGTGAATTCAGAGGGTCAAAAAAGCACCTTCATCCCTGAATAGATAATTAATAGAAAAGACTAGCAAAAAATTGGATTTTTATGGTGCCAAAAAGAGAAACACACAAAATTTAGATAAAATCAGTCAATATTTTATTTGTCTACAACATATTAAAAAAAAAATGTCAAAACAATTTATCTTTTTGGCACCATAAAAATCCATTTTTTTGCTAGTCTTTTCTATTACAGACTGCTATAATTAATCAGTGGAATTTCAGTCAAATAAAATAATAGCCCACCGACTCATGAAATAAAAATAAGCTTTTGTTGCAATAGGTTGTTCCCTGCAGTACTTCTTTTTCACCACTGGATGCCTTCAGTCTTCTGGGTTGAGTGAAAGGCAGCATCATTCAACCCCCTACCTGTGAGACTAGGCTGGTGGGTTAGGAACCTGTGACTGGAGAGTGAAAGAAAAAAAGTATAGCAATGAGCTCATCTCTCTGTCATTCTGCTCTTCCCTCCTATATCAGCATGTTCCTCCTTAGTCTCTCACTGGCTCTGTCATTCCCTCTCCTAGTCTAAGCTCTGCTTTATGGGGGACAGCAAGAGGCTGACACCAGATCAAAATGAGGTACTTACACTGCCTGCTTTCATTTAACAAAAAATTATGTCAGAACTGCGTGCATTTGTTTGTTCTACATCTGCCTGGAATTCAGCTTTAAGGTCACAGAACAGGGTTTCTCAGCCAGGGTTCCATGGAACCCTAGGGTTCATCCAGAGCTTGCTAGGGCTTCCTTGAGCAATAAACAATTTCTGCCTCTCAGATAAGTTCCCAATGATACCATTGATCTTTTTAGCTATCTGTAAGGAGGTAATTCTTCCCAATGACCACAAGTGTAAGGAGCATTCTTCCTCAACTAGGGTTCCACCAGAGGTTGCTAGGGGTTCCTTCAGCAATTAGCAGTTTCTGCTTCTCAGATAAGTTCCCAATGACACCATTGATCTTTCTAGGTATCCCAATGACCATAAAATATAAGGAGCATTCTTCCCACTGACCATCACACTCATGAGTATGTAGATGTAGTTCCCTGTAGTTCCCTGAGACCGGAAAGCTATCTCAAGGGTTCCTCTGTGCTCTAGTGGGTCTATTGATTTCCAAGCAGCTCCAATAGGACCAGGTATGCCAACAATATGAGCCTGTGGTATATAATAAAAGTCTCAGGATAGAATAAAAATACATACAGTAGATCCACTTTCAGAAATCTGTGGGTAAGACTAAAAAGTATCTTTAAAACATTTTTTTTTTTTAACTATTATTGGCAGAGAGACCAAAAATGGTAACAGCACCAAGAAGTCCCCATTTTAATACCAATGCCCTAGCTAGCAGTAGTTCTGGTGTAGTACAGCAATTCCCATGGGAAATCTCATTGCTGTGGTTCTCAGTAGCTAGTACAATCAACTATTCTCAACCAGGGTTCCACTAGGACAGGGGTCTACAAACCTTCGAAACAAAGGAATGGCTTACTGTCTTTCGAACTTTGGGGGGACCGGGGTGTGGCCAGTGGAAGTATAAAATGCCCCAGTGTCAGTGGGAGTAAAAAAAAAAATTCCATAGTGTAGTCAATAGAAGGCAGATTAGTGCCCCATCATTGGTATTAGAGGGAGGAATGGTACCCCGCCATTGGTATTAGAGGGAGGAATAGTACCCCACCATTGGTATCACTGGGAGGAATAGTGCCCCATCATTGGTATTAGTGGGAGTAATAGTGCCCCATCATTGGTATTAGAGGGAGGAATAGTGCCCCATCATTGGTATTAGAGGGAGGAATAGTACCCCACCATTGGTATCACTGGGAGGAATAGTGTCCCATCATTGGTATTAGTGGGAGGAATAGTGCCCCATCATTGGTATTAGAGGGAGTAATAGTGCCCCTCATTGGTATTAATGGGAGGAATAGTACCCCATCATTGGTATTAGTGGGAGTAATAGTGCCCCATCATTGGTATTAGAGGGAGGAATAGTACCCCATCATTCGTATTAGAGGGAGGAATAGTACCCCATCATTGGTATTAGTGGGAGTAATAGTGCCCCATCATTGGTATTAGAGGGAGGAATAGTACCCCATCATTGGTATTAGTGGGAGTAATAGTGCCCCATCATTGGTATTAGAGGGAGGAATAGTACCCCGTCATTGGTAATAGTGGGATAAATAGTACCCCATCATTGATATTAGAGGGAGGATTAGTGTCCCATGATTGGTATTAGTGGGAGGAATAGTGTCCCATCATTAGTATTAGAGGGATGAATTTCTGGTGTCAGTGGGGGGAATAGTGTCCCATCATTGGTGTCAATGGAAGGAAAAATGCCCCATTGTTGGTGTTAGTAAGAGAAACGGTTCCCCATTGTTTGTGTCAGTGGTAGGAATTATGCCCCCTTGCTGGTGTGTGTCAGTGGGAGGAATAGTGCCCCATCATTATTGTCAAAGTAAAGAAAAAAAACACCATTGTTGGTGTCAGTAATAGGAATAGTGTCCTGAGGGCTGGTAAAAGGCAAGTAAAGGGCCGCGGTTTGTTTTGCAAAGAGTTTTATTGATTTTTCGCGTTTTTACAATAAAGAGAAATAAAGAACAAATAAAGCCTCATTGAAACAGTGTAGCCGAGAAAGACACATCCCATTGGGGACTATAGTGTCTCAGGTGCACATATCAGCAAGGCTGAATCGCAATTGTTACCTAGGTATGCATAGGGAGATAAGAAACAAAGGCAACAGTACAGTGCAATAATCAATGAAGGATGCTCTTTGCCATTGATAAGCAACACCTTAATATGTGGCATAGAGAGAAGAAAAAAAGGGAGAGGAAGATGAAAGGAAATCCTTGAATGTTCACAAGGGCATCAAAAGCAGGAGGAAAGAAAAAAGAGAAAAAGTGTGGAAAAGTAGAGAGTGAGAATAGCGTGCGGGAGGAGCAGCAGGAAAGGATTGCCTGGGAGCAAAGGATAAGGGGGGGGGGGGCTCTCCCATTTGGTCCATCCAGGTCACAATATGGTCGAGTCTCGGGGTACGATCATTCTGAAAACAAAGTCCTGTCTATGTTCACTTGGGAGTTGTATGCAATCCATGGATCCCAAACCTTAAGAAATGTGGGATAGGTTTCCTTCAGAATAGAGGTGAGCTTCTCATGCACCATTGTGCCCATGAGCCTGAGTTCTACTTCTGTGAAATTGAGGAACGGTTCTTTCCATGCTCTAGCCAGGGAAAGAGCTGCAGTTTGGAGACCACTGCTCTAGAACTTGCTTGAGAATTGGCAGACTGACCTCCCATCTGTTGGTGTCATAATTCCAGGGCAATACCACTTGGCAGAGCTAGTGGCACAACACCAACAATCTTTTTAGCTGCCTGTAAGTGTGGCATTCTGACCACCACCGTCAAGGGGTTATTCTTCCCACTGATTACAAATGTAAGGGGCATTTTCCCACTGATTTAAAATGATTAGTTATTAGCAGAGGTTCTCCGAGACCTGAAAATTATATTAGGGGTTCCTTTGGGGTAAATAGGTTGTTTGTTGGTAAGTGAACCCATAAATGATTGCCATGATTAGACTGTGCATCTAGAGATATTCAGTATTCTATCGCACTTTGTGTTACCACCACATAAAAGTCTCACCTGACTTCCACTGATTCTGTTGTCTAGCGAAGGCAACATAATTCATTATTGGTGGCTCTCTAGAGGAAGCTCCAGGTAGAACCCAAGTTTCAGTGAGAAATAAAAGGTGGGGTGTACCAGGGAAACACATACTGGATTATGAACTCTTGATACTCCTGGTGGCTTGGCTAGTTGACCACTAGTGTAGAGTGGTTTTCTTCAATAAAAACATCTGAAACTGAACTGGTACTCACCGATTCGCAGGATCCCCTGGTGGCAATGGCTTCCAGGTCCAGTGGCGCAGCACAAGATCATTTGTCTCCTGTTGCTAACACAGACCCTGCCATCCACTGGTAGAGCCTTACTACCCAAACATACAATGGCCAAAGCACATGCTCCCAGCATGGGCGTCCGCAGGTAGGGGCAAGGGGGGGCAATTGCCCCCCCCTGGAATCAGGGATCAGATCAGAGGTTCCCCACTAGGTCCTTATCCTCTTGAGCCATGTATGCAGTTTCTGACAGTCTCTTGGGCCATGTATGCAGTCTCTGACCGTTTCCTGTACCATGTCCACAGTCTCTGACTGTCTCCTGTGCTAGGTATGCAGTCTCTGACTGTCTCCTGTTCCATGTCCGCAGTCTCTGACCGTATCCTGTACTATGTCTGCAGTCTCTGATCATCTCCTGTACTATGTCCGCAGTCTCTGACCGTATCCTGTACTATGTCCGCAGTCCCTGACCGTCTCCTGTACCATGTCTGCAGTTTCTGACCGTCTCCTGTATCATGTCCACAGTCTCTGACCATCTCCTGGATCGTGTCTGCAGTCTCTGACCATCTCCTGTATCACGTCTGCAGTCTCTGACCATCTCCTGGATCATGTCTGCAGTCTCTGACCATCTCCTGTACTACGTCTGCAGTCTCTGACTGTCTCCTGTATCACGTCTGCAGTCTCTGACCATCTCCTGTATCACGTCTGCAGTCTCTGACCATCTCCTGGATCAGGTCTGCAGTCTCTGACCATCTCCTGTACTATGTCTGCAGTCTCTGACCGTGATAATGTAATTATGACATTGTCAAAAAGGGGTAGAGCATGGATGACCTTGAAATTATGCCCCCCCCCCTGGAAAAAGTTCTGCGGACGCCCATGGCTCCCAGTGATATCATTGTTGTTCTTCAGGGATCGGTTGCCTTTTTGCTAAAGCTAGCACAAACACTTTAGGTGGGAAAGGAGTTTCCAAAAGAACCCAAAGTTTCCTTCATTGCTCAAGGAACACTCTAAAATTTTAAAAAATGGCAGCTCACCAGTCCTTAGATAAAGTTTTTTTTTACCTGGTGATCTTATGAATAACACACTTCCTGTCTCTGGGTGACTACACAAACTACTCCACTGTATCTATGGAGGGAGCCATGCTTACCACCTAACCTGGACTTCAAACATGTCTGTCCTCGTTCATCTCCATCTCATGGGGAATGGAGAGATTGGTGGTTGACAGAAGGAGAAGTTTTTGCTTTCAATCCATCTCACAGGCAGTAACAGCTAGTGTGGAGCTGCTAAATAACGAGAAAATGAAGGACTGAAATACAACCTTGCCTGGGGAAAATGCTGCTGCAAGCTCTTCCTAGTACTGCTCACATGACCAAAATGTCTGACCTTTGTGTTCATGGTAATGGGGGAGACCAGTGAGGCCTGAACTCTGATCTTCCAAGCAGGGTGCCCATGACCATTTGGTCACGTGACCCTTGCTCATGGAGAATAAAGACTTTTCTTAAATGAGCAGCACTGGAGATAGAACAAAGCAGCATTTTCTCCTTGCAGCTATTTTAGTGCCCGCCTTAGCGCCTCACTTATACCTACCCAAGCCCAAACTTGATCCAGCGATGTGCAAAAGAGCAGCGTCTCTCTCACTCCTCATTCCTGTCAATCAAATCCTATGACAAGGGAGTGGGGCCAAGTCCCGCTCTGTCTATAGACACAAACAGCGAGGCTCAGGAGCAAGCTCCTGGCTCCTCCCCCCTGCCGAGTGCCCCCATAGAAAGCCATTCCCTACTGTTTCCTATGGGGGCACTCGGCAGGGGGGAGGAGCCAGGAGCGCAGGTGGTGGACCCCAGAGGAGGAGGATCGGGGCTTCTCTGTGCAAAAGCATTACACAGAGCAGGTAAGTATAACATGTTTATTATTTAATTTTAAAAAGGAGACTTTAATATCCCTTTAACTATTCAGTTTCCCAGTGTTTTGTCTCTTTAACCACTTTTTAACCCCCTTCGCCAGGCCATATTTTTGCGATACGGCACTGCTTTACTTTTACTGACAATTGCGCGGTCGTGCGACGTTGTACCCAAATAAAATTGAGGTCCTTTTTTCCCCACAAATAGAGCTTTCTTTTGGTGGTATTTGATCCCCTCTGCGGTTTTTATTTTTTGCACTATAAACAAAAAAAGAGCGACAATTTAAAAAAAAAAAAAACAATATTTTTACTTTCTGCTATAAAAAACATCCAATAAAAATGTAAAAAATTTAAAATTTCTTCAGCAGTTTTGGCCAATATGTATTCTGCTACAGTCAAAAAAAAATCCCAATAGGTGTATATTGATTGGTTTGCGCCAAAGTTACAGCGTCTACAAACTAAGATATTTTTATGGAATTTTAAATTTTTTTACTAGTAATGGCGGCGATCAGCGATTTTTAGCGGGAACTGTGACATTGCGGTGGACAAATCAGACACCTAACTGACACTTTTGACACTTTTTGGGGACCAGTGACACTAGATCAGTGATAAAAAAAATGCACTGTCACTGTACTAATAACACTGGCTGGGAAGGGGTTAAAATCTAGGGGCGATCAAAGGGTTAAATGTGCTTCTAGGGAGTGCTTTCTAACTGTGGGGGGAGGGTGCTTTGACTGGGAGAAGACAGAGATCCAATCACAAGCGGGTCGCTGGCGACGCGTGCCCCAGTACACGAAATCATGTAAAGGATACGTGAATTCCTGCAAGACAGCCGCCCCACAGCTGTATATTTGCGTGGGGTGGTCCATAAGAGGTTAATATGATGCAAGTACAGAAAAATACCCAGTGATCTGCCAGAAATCCAGTGAACCCCTAGGCCCACGACTCCAAATCGCCCAATTAGAATGTGGGGGGGGGGGGCTTTAATCTGTAGTGAGCTGAAAATGCAGCCTGAGACTGGACTACAACCCCGCCCACCCATGAACAGGAGGTGTTCTGTAATTCAGCCAGGAGTACTCAGGCAGGGCTGACACCACTGTTTGTGATTTCAGTGTAGCGGAGCGTGCTCAGCTCAAATACTCCCAATAGACATCCACTTAAAGGACTTGCTTTAACACACGCATGTTGAAGACGCGTTACGTGTGCGCATTGAGAACTTCATTTATTTTTAATGGGCCACAAGTCACCGATCCCGTATGCCGCACTTATCCTAACGCACCGCAGCCGACAGAGCGTTCACATCTGTGCGCCATGGTGCTTTATCAATGCCTGCGTGCGTTGCTGGTGCTTTTTAAAATGAATTACAGTGCAGCGCTGTACATGCATTGCTGTGCGTTTGCTGTGCGCAATGGTTCCTAAAGATTTCATCACTTTTTTTTAGCGCGTTGCTATGAGAATAGCGCCTGTTCCATAGGTGTGGGCAGCCTATTGCATTAGGGTGTGCACCCCAAAGCTCAGACATATACATATTTATGTACATACACACGCAGACACACACATATTCTTATGGCAGAGCCAGTACAGTGAAAGAGATGTACGGTCGCCCTCATAAATGGCAGAACTGGTCAGAGGGAGATGTTTCCCATCTACCTGCTGGCACACAGAATGATAATGCCAATGCACATGGGGTGATTAGGGTGACGCATGACAATGCCCCTGCTTTGGACTACAAAAAAACACACCTTTATGCACATGCATTGATCTGAAAGGGCCCTAGTCTATTCTGTCCAAATCATGGACATATTCTTGAATGTAGCATATCGGGAACCTACTTTTGTAATGAGCTGCTATGCACCTGCTGAAAGCTGAAATCAGGTGGACACGTGCAATTCGTTTCCTTCTGAATTAGTTTTTCATTGAAATTCGGAATGTTCATTCATTCGAAAGCATATGAAAAACAAATTTTCTAAAGGAACGAAAATTCGAAAATCTGAAAATAAGAACGAAAATTCGAAAGAACGAAAATAATTTGAATCATTTTGTTTTTCGTATTTTCTATTATAACTAACTTATTAACTATTATTATGGTTTTATTATTATTATTTATTAATAATAAATAATAATATTAATAACTATAATAATAGTTACAAACTATTAAATTATAGGTGTTAAAATTTGGCTGTTAGTGAATGAAATGAATACGAATTTATCCGAAGTTACGAATTATCCAAAATATCGAATGCCGCATCTAAACGAATGCAATGGAACGTAACGAATTTGAATGCATCCGAAGTTACGAATTTTCGAAATAATGAATGCCAATCATAGCAAATGATCCGATAAACGTAAAAAAAAAAAGAAATATGAATGAAACGAAAACAAAAGTAAAAAAATAAAATTTTCGGCAGTGCACATGTCTAAAATCGGGCATGCAGTGCCTGCTCTGTAAGCTGATGGACAAGAAGGGGAGGTACTTAAAATGGAACTGGAGTCCCCTTTAGCTTTGACTCTACCGTCCCTCCGGTGTTGCCATCTTTGTTACCCAGGTACGTGCACAGATGTGCCCGCAGGGCTTCAGGTCTCGTCAGAGCCGTGCTGCACATCTGCCCATGCGCAGGGGGAGGGTTCTGCACATGCACTTAGATGTGCAGAAAATCTTGACACCTCTGCGTCCAGATCTGCTCTCAAAACATTTGACGCGTGAGCGCGCCTAAATGCGTACGCGCATAAATATGCAGCCATGCATTTGAATGAAAGAAGAATTGTAACGCTGTAGGCATCTAAAAATGTTTAAACAAGTACTTTAGATACATATTTTCTGCAGGAACTTCTGCCAGCAGGAACCTGCCTTCATGCAGAAAATACGCATATGCCCAGGTGAATGGACCCTTAGGGTGAAAGTCCGCTTTAGGGTGGCCTACAGGAAGGGGAGGACCCAGGCTGGTGCCACCAGAGTGGCAATGTTCAGTAGTAGAATTAAACCAGTGGTTCTCAACCTCAGTCCTCAAGTAACCCCAACGGGCCATGTTTTGGGAACTTCCCTTAGATAAAATAGCTCTTATCAATACTTATCAAAGTAAAGGAAAACCTGAAAACATGGCCCGTTGGGGGGTACTTGAGGACTGAGGCCTAAAGAACTGTCAGGGGGCGGAGCAGTGGCACGAAGTCCTCTGAGAAGTCCCGTCCCATCATGCGGCCGTAACACGCAGCAAGATCAGACAGCTCACATGGATATTTCACACATATTCTTGGTAGGTACACGTGTTCAACTATGTAGGTATTTAGTCGACTGGAGTTGCCCTATAACCTTTTAACTGCCAAAATTAGCCCGTGACCCGCTTACTTTGTGGGCTTTGTTAATCCCCCCCCCCTCCTTCCTGTAATCAACAAACGTCATTGGCATCGAGACACTTTTTTGACACTCATAGTATTTTTACCCCCTCCACGGGCAATGTTGTTACAACACGGAATGTATATCTTGTAATATTAACAGACCTGTGTTCTCTAATTCCTGAAGTAACCACATAAATTATTAATTTATTGTCTCTTTTTTTATTGCTTTGACCATTTTTTTTAATTTATACACTCTGTAGATCTTTTGTCATTTTTTAACATAGAATTTGTTAGTATAATTTTTTTTTTCTGATGTCAATAAACATGGTACATATTGAAAATGCAGCATTGACTTTGTTGTTTTGTGTGTTCAATACATCAAGGGGAACGAGGAGGGAGTCTATGTATGGAACATTGGTTGAGCGAGCAGGCTGCACACATTTTGACCGTAATTTCTGTAATAGATTAATTCCAATGATTGTGCCCTCCATCTAGTGGCCAACATGTGGCATAGTTTTCTGAAATACCTCAGTGAGGAAATATACCTCATATTTGGCCACTAGGTGCCGTTGACAATCATAAGAATTATTCTACTACAGAAGTTTTGGCCTAAATTCATGCAGCCTGCATGGATGTGTGTTTATTAATGCACACAACACCCATCCAATACCAACAGGCCATAATCAAAGCAAAAGGGAAAAATAAAAAGCAAAAACCAAACCAAAAACTTAACTATAATACTATGTACAAATGGAAGGAAGCTCACATAAACAGGGCGTGAAGCCGTTTAATTGGACCCATGGTGAGATGCAATTAGGAGACCTATAGGGATGCTTGATCAAGGCTTTCAAGATTGCAAACTGCAGTCTTGACAGCCCTGAGGAAGGGGGTGGCATTTCCCCCGAAACACGTCAGATTTACCTGATGCTCTTATTTCAAAAACTTTTCAGTTAGACCCCTGAGTGTTATAAAAGTTTGTATTGGGCGTTCCTCGAAGTGGCTCACAAGCTGAACACTGAGGCACAGATAAAAGCTAATGAAAGGGTTATCTACCTTTCCAGCAGCCAGCATCAGGTAGTTTAATTACTGGGATCTGCTGGCTGCTGGGAGACACCTGCTGGTGGCCACCAGAACTGCGTCCTGCGGTTCTGGGAACCACAGTGCCACCAGCGGTTCATCTAAGTCAGCCGGGGTCAGGAGTGTTTAGCACAGGATGTAGGGGTCAACAATGTGTAACCTACAAGCCAGTGTGCAGTAGATTGAAATTACCACCTCCTCCTCTCTCCCTAGTACAGAATCCCCCCTCTCGTAGTACTGACCTTTCCTCTCCATGCCTCAATACAGTGGTCACTCAATGGCCACTTACTACTGTCCTCGGTTTCACTTACTACTGACCCCTGAACCCTGCATCACTTACTACTGACCCCTGATTGTTGCCTCACTTACTACTGACCCCTGATTGTTGCCTCACTTACTACTGACCCCTGATTGTTGCCTCACTTACTACTGACCCCTGACCCTGCATCACTTACTACTGACCCCTGAACCCTGCATCACTTACTACTGAACCTTGAACCCTGCATCACTTACTACTGACCTTTGAACCCTGCATCACTTACTACTGACCGCAAACCCTGCATCACTTACTACTGACCCCTGAACTCTGCATCACTTACTACTGACCCCTGAACCCTGCATCACTTACTACTGACCCCTCAAGCTCAGCATCACTTGAACAATGAACTCTGAGTCACTTACTACTGACCCCTGAACTTTGCAGCACTTACTACTGAACAATGAACTCTGCATCACTTACTACTGACCCCTGAACCCTGCATCACTTACTACTGACCTTTGAACCCTGCATCACTTACTACTGACCCCGAACCCTGCATCACTTAGTACTGACCCCTGAACACTGCATCACTTACTACTGACCCCTGAACCCTGCATCACTTACTACTGACCCCTCAACTCTGCATCACTTACTACTGACCCCGAACCCTGCATCACTTACTACTGACCAGTGGCGGCTGGTGAAGTTTTTGGATGGGGGGGCGCCAGGCCCCGCCCTTCCCTTTGACTCCTCCTACTTTTAATAAGCTCCACCCCTTATAGAATCCACCCACTCCGTCCCCTGTATTCCACATATTGTGTCAGGGGTATACAGCTCAGCATCACAGGACACAGTATACAGCTCAGCATCACAGGACACAGTATACAGCCCAGCATCACAGGACACAGTATACAACTCAGCATCACAGGGCACAGTATACAGCTCAGCATGACAGGACACAGTATACAGCTCAGCATCACAGGACACAGTATACAGCTCAGCATCACAGGACACAGTATACAGCCCAGCATCACAGGACACAGTATACAACTCAGCATCACAGGGCACAGTATACAGCTCAGCATGACAGGACACAGTATACAGCTCAACACAGGACACTACGACTCGACATATGACACAGGACAGTACGACTCGACATATG
>BLSH010433815.1:1042176-1056150 GCA_018402905.1 Glandirana rugosa | reverse complement strand
TCGAAATAATTGTTTTATCTGTTTAGATATGTATTTATTGTATATGGTTGTATCTGTGTATTGTGGGATATGACAGGTTTCTGTCTGGTCGCACCTCCGTTGATTGTCTCAAGAAATACGAACGATATGTCTCCGGTGGAAAAGTCTAATGGTATGAATGGCACCAACATCTTGAGATGGAGGTCCGAACCCATATGCCCACCACGAAACAGAACGAGTCGTATCCCACAATACATCTATTCCTTGGTTTGTGACGCGATTGGGATTACATTCGACGTCGAGTTTAATGTGTCAGAATCATTATACGGTATCTATAATATGATTAGCGCGGCTTCTGTTTAAATATCTATGGCATATTACTAAGACTGTGTAATTTGAGCTGCAGCTTACATTAGGGTTAGCGCAGTGTTTGGTTCCTTATCTACATAACACCCTATGCTGAGCAAGACAAAGCACCACCCGTATACCCAAGCCTGGAGGTAGAGTTCTACAACCACGGTAAGTATGGTAATCTGAAAAGGTGGCCTCTGTATAGCAAGCATAAAGAACTCTGTTAGTTGCCTCCACGCTGGTCTGTCTTTGGACAGTATAGGGTGTTATGTGTCTATGTTGGTATATGTTATTTATGTATAGATTTGTCTATTTTGTTAATAAAGCTATATTTTAACTACATTCTGCCTATGTTGTGCTCTCAAAGTCCAACCATTTTTTGAGGGAGTTTCTCCTTCAATCCTTTTCTGTTTTAAGAGAACAAGCCCACTTTAAAAACACCTTTCAATATCAACAGTCCTGCCAGTTCAAATTTCCTTCTACTATCCATATAATTTTTAATTTTAATGGCAAAATCACAATATTTATTTTAATAGGTTCTCTCTCTCTCTAAGGGCTCTTTCACACAAGCGGAGCCTGTTTTGAGGGGCTCCGCTGCTCAGCGGGGATCCATCCGTTGATCCCCACTGAGCCGGCGGATGACAGGACCGTCTCTGCACTCCGTGCAGAGACTGACCTGTCAGAGCTCCATTCTCATCTATGGAGAATCGGATGAACACGGACCATCTGTCCGTGTTTATCTGATCCGATCCGCCAGGCGGATGGAAAATAGGGCTTCCATCCGTCTGTTTCTGGCAGATCGGAGCGGATCGGGTGTCAGCGGACATATCACTGCTGACATCCGCCGCTCCATAGAAGTACATGGAGCGTCCGTTTGGGTCCGCCTGAAAAAATGACAGACGGACCGAAACGATCCGTGTGTGTGAAAGAGCCCTAAGAATTATATGCACTGCAAAAAGAAACATAACAATCTTCTTTAATTAAAATAAAAAATACATGGAGCGCACCCATATAAAATGCCAGGATGAGGGAAGTCCTAGTCAGATGGGGCATAGGAACCAAACATCCCACAACCATGCAGATGTAACCAGCGAATACAAAAGCCCTGCATAAGGCAGAAGGCCCCAGGTGAGATAGTCCAATAGCCAGAAGAGCCAGCTGTGGTCGTCCTGTCTCATGAAACATGGTCTAAGTGGACTGGAAATATGGTCTAACTGGACTGCAAGTGGGATGCAAAAGGCCTTCCAGGCCAGGCTAGTGCTCTCTGATTACTAATGCCCCTGGGACTTCTAGTGCCTCCAGGGAGAAGTGTACTGAATTCAGAGGTCATGTCTCTGAAATGGCATAAAGGGAGATGTGAGCTGGATGCATAAAGGGCAAGTCAGAGCCCTCTGAGTGCTTACTGATGACCCTGGGAAGTAAGTAAGAGAGTAACCTCATGAAGGGGAACATAGAAGAGAGACTGGTATAGTCTAGAAGACATCTTGTTAATCTCGGTTGACAGAGCAGGATGCTTCACCTTGTGAATCTCTGTTTGGAGAGAAGATATAGCATATGGGAAGTTGAGTCCCAAAGAGGAGAGAGATACTAAAAGAAGATGGCCTATCAGTGATGTGTAATGTGTGGCTTTCACAATGACTACTACAGCTTATCCAGTTATGTGCATGGCATGTATACAGAAAACACCTGTCGGTAAATCTTTGAAGAACATTAGTAGCGTGTCGAAACTATAACTTTTATGTGGACATTCCTTTCTTGTGAATATAATGGTAAATGGCCAAGGATATCATGGGAAGGCCTATGGCAAGGAGTTGGGCACAATATGGCGAAGGCTAAGAGGTACCGGTCATGAGTTGTAGTCCCATTCTAGAAGAAGCAGGGTGGGAACTTGAGTGATTTTTGCACCAACAGTTGGCCAATCATAAAAGAAAAAGAGCTGGACAGCCGCACTCCTCTGCAATCTCTTTTATTAAAAAAACACAGCAAACAGCATGGGTGGACTACAAGTATCAGCTATTAGTAGTATTAGCTGATACATGTAGTCCACCCATGTTGTTTGCTGTATCTATTGAATAAAAGATTGCAGAGGAGTTCGGTTGTCCAGCTCTTTTCCGTTTATGCTCCTGCCTGCATGCAGAGTCAGCACCCTCATCCAATATTGGAGGTTAGCAGTAGGGAGCAGGGGTCATTCTAAGAGCGATGTTCTGGGCATAGTCGGTCAATCAGAAGCCCCTTACAAGTAGCAGGGTACATATGACCAAAGACACACGGTCCAGTATGTATTACGTCACTTCCTGGTTCAGAGCTGTCATTCTCTGGCAGTGCTGGCTGGGGAAGCAGCAAATGGAGCATGATCTTTGTTCTTTTAGCTACAGTGGAGTGTAGGGGAGACATCAGGGGTCTATCCATAAACCGAATCTGTCACAACCTACATGCTCTGACATAGGGGTCTATTGGTCCGCTATGTGACAGCAATGTAGAAAAATGTAGAAAAAGGTTTTAATCATTTAAAGTGACAAATATATAAATATATATATATTTTTTTTTAATGCCCCCCATATACATACATAAATACATGCATTGGGGCGCCTATGTACAAAAATGTTGATTTCCCTACACATGCTATATATTGTCACGAATGCCAGAGTGACTACAATAATACAAGGCCCATTTATTCATGGTTAACTCTAAAATGATGACCTATAGGGGCTTTTAAAGTGTCATCTATGGACAATTTTGAGTAATGACATTTAACACCATTTCACGGTAGCATGCAGATTTAAGGCTTTACATGTTGGGTATCTATTTACTTGGCACACCCTCGTCTTTTGTCTTTAACCAAATAATTGAGTAGTATATTGTGTTTGTGATTACTAAAATTACCTTGTATAATATGGGTTTGATAAACAATTGTACCAATGTCGTGTAAATTAAAAACAGAAAATACCATTATTTTATTCTCCAGGGTCTCTGCTTTCATGTGTTCAACATAAAAAAAAATGGCTTTGGGACTGAATTGGATAAGCTGAAAAAAAAGACTTTGCAGCTCACCTGCAAATACTTGATGTTATCTTTAGTAATTGCTTCCATTAGCTCCTTGTTCAGAGAAGTATCACCGTGTGGCTTGGCTGCTTCTAAGTCTTGTGTTGCCTCGGGAAGGCCATATGGCCGGTGCCTATAGAAGAGCACATAGGCTGTATCCTTGGGAAAAAAGGATGTTATGTTGCTGACAGATTCAAAGGATGAAAATGTCACTCTGGTGTCATTGAAGAGGTACCACTGGATTTCCATATCCAGGTGTTTGTCAGGAGGAAACCTTTTCATATCAGCACTGGGTGGTTTGTGGCTCTCGGTGTCCATGCACTCTCTAGAATAACAATAGTAATGACCGCTTTCGGAAGACAATCCAGAATGTACAATTACGGTACACAAGTCGTAGGTTGCAGACTGGTGTACCTTCATAGAGGCATATCTACTGCCCTTTTCTATAGATGCATTCTCTGGCCGAGGGGAAGAAGGCACATGAATAGGTAACTTGAGAATCAGTGGAATGGATACATTGTCCAAGATTTTTCTCCTCTTCATGGCCTTCAAATCAAATGAAAACCTGAGCAAAGTCAAAATAAGGTATCGTGGACCAGTGGAAAGCTCCACAATTTTCTCTGCATCTTGTAAGGACAGACAAGTTTCACATCGATATTTATTGTCTGCGGTCAACATCTCTGGGCATAAGAAATGGTTGATCAGATCTGAAAGTGCAAGGGAACATTTCTTGGTACCCGCATTTTCAAAGGAGTTGACAGTACTCAAATTCCGAATGCCAACCACCATACAATTATTTTCATCTTTGTCTTTAGTGGAATCTTTTCCATGAATTTTCAAGGCTTCAGCTGGGCTCACCTTACCTCGATTTTCCTCAGTTTTCTGTTGCCACCTGACATCATCTAGACAGTCTGTGGTTTGTAAGGGATGTGCTTTGGGTTTTGTATGAGCATCATATGGTCCTATCTCTTCTTCTGGTGGAGAGGAAGAATTATAAGCTTGAGGAAGCTTTTTCGTGGTGCAGTCACTTGGAGGAAAAGCCAAAGATAAGTCAGTAAAAGCTTCTTCCCTTGCTGAAACACATTGACATTTCAGACACCGAATTTTGGTAACAATTCTTCCACCGAACATCTGCTCTATTAATGTCCTGTTGCCCAAGAGGGTCTTCTTCGATTGTAAACTACTACTAGTTTGGGCCAAGGTTTGGGAAATTCTCTTTCCAGTTTTCTCTTCTTCATGAAGCCTTTAAAGAGAACAACAAATTAGAGATAAATGTCTCAAAAATAAAAAAATACCTCCAATAAAAATATGTTACACTTGGGTGTCACAAAGAAATATTAACAAAGGTAAAAATACTTTAAAGCGTATGCTTAACATTCAGCACATCTCTGCAATACATACACATTTCCCTATGTTTTACCCATAAAAATGTTGCAGGTCCAAAAATACCTGTTGATCTGCTAGAAATCCAGTGCGCTCCTACATTCCTATTTGGCCTGATAAAATAGTGCCTTTTCTGCACCTAAATTCCAATCAGTGTTGTAAGCCCACTGCACTACAGAACTCTGCCTTTCTCCTTTCCTGCCCACAAAATTTATGTAGAAAAGGGGCTCTTAGGAGATGTAGTTATGGTGGTGTGCCTACGTCAGTAAGAACTTAGCTCCCAGAAGTTCCTCCTGCAAGGACTTTACAAGCCTGCTTTTCACTACAGAAAAGAGTAAAAAATAGAGACATGAAGAAAAAAAAATAGAGACATGCTCTAGAACAGAGGATCTCAACTAATGGGCCATATCCCACTGCCACTCCACAGTCTCCTTCCTCCAGGATCTCCAGCTAGCTACTTATCCCCTAACCTCCCATAGTGTCTCCCATCTACCATAGGCACTACGCAACCTCTCACAGTGTCCACAGCCACCCTACAAGTCCTTCATGCCTACCAACCTTTGACAACGCCCCCAGCCCCATACAGTGCCCCCTCAGCTTGCTGAAGAACCCGCAGCCCCCGATAGTACTCCCAACAGTGTCCCAGAGTGTCCCCTAACCCCTGCATTGCCCCCCAGCCCCCATATTGCTCCTACAAATACCCAGCTTCATGTAGAGATCTCCAATTTCCTCCAAGGCCCCATCCCCCAAAATTTCCTCCAGCTCCTTCTAGAGACCTCATGACCTAAAAGGTCACTATGTCTGTTGCAGAGTCTCCTAACCCCCTCCAAAACCTTCCTCCCCCCACAGTGACACCCAGTCCCATCCAAAGCCTTCCAGAATTTCAGTACATATTTTGTATTCCCATCCGTTTTTGGGAGTTTGAACTCAGTTTTTTTTTAATGTTGGGGCATAGAAGGTTTCGGAAGAATTTACCGAGCCCTGGTCCCAATGAGGTTGAGAACCACTAGAGAGGGGGAACGTGGTGTGGGGTTAAAAATGGAAAATGCCCCTTTAAAAGTGAAGTGCTTCTGCTTACCGATCTAGGAGATATTTCAGATATTCTGAGCAGTCTTGCTGAATGCCAGGAGTAAACCAAGGAGGCCAAGAAGAAGCCAAAAAACTTTCTGGTGAGACCGCTGGACGCTGGGGAACAAAAACACAAAGCCAAATCAATTTCACTTACAATATTTTCACATAATAAAATAAAAACTTTAAAACTGGCCAAAATTTGGGATGTTAACAGGCTCTCCTGCTTTCCCTACAGGTGATCTTACCTGTAGCTGTACTCGGACACTCCTTGAACTTTCCAGTAGCGAAAGACTTCAAGGCTTCCAACCTTTTGCAAAAATGTATTGACTCAGTTGTCAAAAGAATGATAGTTAGGGGGAAAAGATACCAAAAAAACTCTTCTTGTATTTGTTCATCTCTGCCACAAGTTAAATTCTTTATGCCTCTGCCACAGGCTCATGGGAACTCTAGGAGCCCAGATAGACGTCTACCTTTAAATATCTTAAGTCTTTGCTATAGAACAGGTTAGCAATGTGGAACAAACCAAACTGACCCTGTCTAACAGTTCACATTAAAAACAAGGAGTTATTTGTTAGTCTGTACTTTACATTCCTTGTAAAAATTCATTGTGTAAACAGGGCGCTTTTCGTCCTACATTGCTCTGTTTGTATCTGGTCTCTTTTTTCAATAAATTCTTTTGAAAAAAACAAAACAAAAAAAAACAAGAAGTTTCATTTGCACACATTTGCAAATATATTTCTCAAAATTATAGAGTTAGGACTGCAGTACATTGGGGTGGCGTAACGTGGTCGCTGCAGCTTACGCATATATTTACAAATGTGTGCAAACTAAACCCTTTGTTTTTAACGCAAACTGTTAGACAGTGTCAATTGAGTTTGTTGCAGGCTGGCTGGTAAGTGAGCTGGGAATTTCTGTTTGCTTTTTAACAGGCGTTTCCCTTCCATTTGGTCCTTGCTGCAAAGGCCAGTTATACCGGTAGGTTGGGGTGGTTGCAATTTGTATGTGCTTTTAGTATTACAGGTTGTAATACGACAGACCTCCCACACAGAACAGTTGTGGACTTCTAAGCCCAGATAGGCAGCCGTGTGAACTGAACTCTTTTTCAGCTTCAGATATCTTCCTTAAAGCACCCCCATGATGGTCGCAGCTTATGCCATTCAAATTGGCATAAGCTGTATACTGTAAGTAACTGTTTGTGTTCCATGTAAATCCAATGTTACTCAGTGTTCCTTCTCGAACCTGGAAGCTTCCATCTTCAGTGTGGGCATCTGAAGCCTGGTCGGACTTTCTTCCGGAATACGGTGAAGCTGGCTACCCAGCATGCACCCCCCAATCTCATGCCTGTGCAATGTGAAGAGAGTGAGATGCACTCGGTGTGTGGCGCAGAGGATGCCCAATGACTCCTGGGATTGATGACACATATATTCCAGGAGCCAATGGGCGGGAGGATATGACGTACCTCGGTGAGGTAATACAGAAGTGCAGCACTTCATGAAGAATAAAAGGTAATTAAACTTTGAAGAAAAACAAAAAAAAGTTCCCAAATACTGATGGCATAGCGCTAAGCAATGCCTGGGGCCAAAAAAAAAGTGGAAAAAAAAATAGGGTGGAACTCCGCTTTAGGCAAGGAGCCAGGGAGGCAAATCCTGGACCTCTCTGGAGCTACACCCTCCACAGGTAGCAAAGACTGCATCCTGAAAAACTCACCTCTCCATCAGGCAAAGCCTTGGAGGCAAGGAACCTTTTATACTGTATTCCCAAATACGTATCCCCCTCTCCAGCCCACATCGCTGACATAATAAACCCCCCAGTGAGTGACCAAAGCAGAATTGTGGCCAATGACCCCAATAATAGGGGTTATTATTACGTCTACTGACACCAATGTTGAAAGTTATTATTGCCGTTATTAACACTAATGTTTAAAGTTATCAGTGCGGTTGCTGGCACCAATGTTACACTCACTGACACCATTCAGGCAGGGCCGTCTTAATAGCCCCTGGGCAAAGTAATGCAGTGGGGCCCCTACCAGCCTGCTCCAATTTACACAAATGCTTTCAAGAATTAAAGTATAAATAGTTGATAGAATGAAACATATAATTATTAGTACTTTCAATAAAATTAATTTGAAACAATAAGAAAACATGCCATAAATCAAAGGCCGATCAACACAAAGGGCACAGTATGGGGGAGGCAGAAGGGCACAGTACAGGTGGACACAATAGTAAGATTCAGGAGGGCACAGTACTGTGACGTGGCCATCCTGGGACAGCTTAGTAGAAAGCATGACTATCCCACTAATTCCAGGATCATTGGAAAGTATGATGAAATGGAAGATTATCATGGGGCCCCCATGCATCTGGGGCCCCCGGGCAGTGCCCAGGGGTGCCCATGCATTAAGACAGCCCTGCATTCAGGTGGGTTATTATAGCATCCACTGACTCAATGTTGAGGGTTAGTAGTCATATTTAGATACACTGTCCAACTGCTGTGAAAGGAAAGCAAAGGTAAGTCTAAGAAAACGGAGGTTGTGGATACAACGTCTATCTAGCTGAAGATCTAATTCCGTGACTTCAGTTGAGCTTTAAAAAAAAAAATGAAACCAGATCACACTTACCTGACTGTGCTCAAGAAAAGCAAATAGGTACTGGAGCTTCATCATCAGAGGCTGGGAGCTGCTGTCTCGGAGGCAGAGCACTGAGTGTCTGAAACTGACAACACAAAGTCAATGGAAACCAACACTATTTCCTGTTTATAGGGATCAAATCAGAACAAGATGGATTCTCTTCTATTTCTACACCTACTGCACTTCTACTGCTGCATTGCAACTGTTGGGATAAGCAGCTCAATCCCAATATTTGCGGATGATACCAAGCTAAGCCGGGCAATAATTTCTCCAAAGGATGTGGAAACCTTGCAAGAAGATCTAAACAATTGAATGGGGTGGGTAGACAAGTGGCAAATGAGGTTTAACATAGAAAAATGTAAAATAATGCATTTGGGTACCAAGAATATGAACGCAAACTACTCACTAGGGGGAGAGCCTCTGGGGGAATCTAGGATGGAAAAGGACCTAGGGGTCCTAGTAGATAACAGACTCTGCAATGGCATGCAATGCCAAGCTAACAAAATATTGGCATGCATCAAGAAAGGGATTAAATCAATAATTCTCCCACTATACAAGTCTCTGGTGAGGCCGCACCTGGAGTATGCCATCCAGTTCTGGGCACCAGACCTCAGGAAGGATGTCCTGGTACTGGAAGGGGTTCAGAGAAGGGCAACAAAGCTTATTAAGGGATTGGAGGACCTTCGTTATGAGGAAAGATTACAAGCACTGAACTTATTCTCTCTGGAGAAGAGACTCTTGAGGGGGGATATGATTTCAATGTACAAATACTGTACTGGTGACCCCACAATAGGTACAAAACTCTTCCGTGCAAGGGAGCACAGAAAGACACGCGGCCATTCACTAAAAATAGAGGAAAGGCAGTTTAACTTTAAACTGCATAGAGGGTTCTTTATGGTAAGAGCAGTGAGGATGTGAATTCTCTTTCACAAGCAGTGGTTTCAGCTGGGAGCATAGATAATTTCAAAAAGATGGGCACCTAAGGGACCACAACATTGAGGGATATACAATGTAATAGTGATATAAAAGCACACACATAGGTTGGACTTGATGTCTTTTTTCAACCCCACTAACTATGTAACCATGTGACTGTTGGAGCTCAAGGTATCCTGTCATGGCTGTATTATTCACTGTAACGCCAGTCATGGGCCAGTGCCAAGGGCAGCGGGGTTGCAGGGGGCAGCACCAGGCCTCACAATTCATTATTTGTCATATCTTTTCTTTATTTTGTTTCTCTCTGGGCATTTGTGGCTAAAGTCACCAAGAAAACTGAAGGAGGAAAGAGGTGCAGGGGGTGTCAAGAGGAGTCAGAAGACTCCCTACAGTTCACGGAACATGAAACCATTTCTTCTTTCCTCTGCCTGGTAGCCTGTACGAATAAACCGTCACTGTGCACACAAAGCAAACCCCATGCTGTCTCCAAGAGCTCAACATAGTAGTCTTTTAGCCAAAATATAATGGAAACAGCAGAGGGCAGAAACTAAGTGCAGTATATAGTAGTGGTAGCGACACTGAAAATTCAGAATGCACTTGGCTGATAACCAAAACCGAAATGGACAGTTTTTAAAAAATCTTTTTTAACCACTTCAGCCCCGGGAAGGATTTACCCCCTTCCTGACCAGGCCATTTTTTGTGATATGGCACTGCGTTACTTTATTACAGTCGTGCAACATTGTACCCAAATAAAATTGATGTCCTTTTTTCCCACAAATAGAGCTTTCTTTTCTTTCTTTTGGTGGTATTTGATCACCTCTGCGGTTTTTATTATTTGCGCTATAAACAAACAATGAGCGACAATTTTGAAAAAAACACAAAACAATATTTTTTACTTTTTTCTATAATACATATCCCAAAAAAAATACAAAATATCAAATTTATTCATCATTTTAGGCCAATTATATATTATTCTACATATTTTTGGTGAAAAAGTCCCAATAAGCGTATATTGATTGGTTCGTGCAAAAAATATTGCATCTACAAAATAGGGCATAGGTTTATGGACTTTTTATTTACTTTTTTATTGTTTTTACAGGTAATGGCGGCGATCTGTGATTTTCAGCAAGACTGCGACATTGTGGTGTATAAATCTGACCCTAAGTGACACTTTTTGGGGACCAGTGACACCAATACAGTGATTAGTGCTATAAAAATGCACTGTCACTGTATAAATGACACTGGCAGTGAAGGGGTTTACACTAGGGTGCAATCAAAGGGTTCAGTGTGTCCTAGGGAGTGCTTTCTAAATGTAGGGGGAGTGGACTGACTGGGAATACAGAGAGATCGCTGTTCCTGATCACTAGGAACAGACAATCTCTCTCTACTCCCCTGTCAGAACGGCGATCCGCCATGTTCACATAGGCAGATCCCTGTTCTGCCTCTCTGTGGAGCGATCGCGGGTGGCTGGTGGACATCGCGGCCGCCAGCCACGCTCATCGGATGCCACGCTCATGCGCGCACCCGCTGGGTCTATTACACGAAGCACCGCACCTGTACAGCGATTTGCGCAATAGAGCCGCTATGCCACGGTATTACTGCGGTGGGCGGTCTTAAAGTGGTTACATTTAATTAATGTGGTTGGCATTTTTGCATTGAAGTCAATGGAACATGATTTTGCATTGCAATCAGTAGGGGGCGTTTTTGCATTGAAGTCAGTGAGTTGCCACTTGTGATGTTTAATAAAGTATTTTCCTATATACTGCACTTAGTTGGCGCCCTCTGCCATTTCCTTTATATATAGCAGAGATTACTTCAGTCGCATTGAGGAGCTGCCATGGATATCTTTAGACTTGTGGACTTTTTAGTATAATCCTACGCCCCTACAGCACACTGACTTGTATAATTATGTTGTAACTTAGCTGTTTCCCTACCTGCAAAATTCTCAATAATTCTCTCCATTTTGCCAAAATAATCACATCCCACAAGGGGAAGAGCTTTTATGAGAGAGCACGGTGTCTAAATACAGCTCTGCAGCCGACCACATAAAATGAATGGTAAAAAAATCACAGACACCCAGCTAACTGCCCTAGGTAATGCCCACATGTGATGCCGAGCCTCCATAAAAGATCTGAAATCCAATGAATGATAAAGGGTGGGCCAGGGGCAGCCAGACTGGGGAGGAAAGGGCTAGATTGTGCTGGACATCGTCCATCCAGAAAATCAAGAAATAGGAGGAGCTCTATCTGACTTGCGGCAGCTTCTAATGCACACTGTGAGAAGTTCAAAGTGTGCAGTGGAAACAGAGTAAGCAATGTCAGCCCGGTACAACTGTGCAAGACTGAAGGGAAGGCTGTTGGTCAGCAGTAACACCTTCCCGGGCACGAGCACTGTTGTTCTTGGGAGGATGTCATATGACGCTAGGGTTATCACCTGTCTGGGATTCACCCGGACAGTTTGGGTTTGGAATTATGTGTCCAGGTTTAAATCTGCCTGGGCTGTGGCTACCCAAGTAACTGAAATAGTCACACAAAAATCTGTTGCCATCCGGGAGCCATGGACCGCTGTCTGGGGGCAGGTTTGGCATCATGGTGTCAGCAAGAGCAGTTTGGCTGTATCCACTATTTGCTGCAGCGCGCTGCATTACCACTCTCCTTGGGGCACCCAAAGATGTCCCAGGTCTTTTTATAATCATATAGCGTATTCTATGAAAGAAAATTGTGCCCTGTGCCGCTAAAGTGTTCAGGTTTGGCTTGAAGAAAAGGTGGCAACCCTATATGACGCCCTCCCAGAATTACACTTCTTGCGCCACCATCTGTCACTGGCTGTGCCCACCGGACACAGCCAATGGCAGATCACTGTACCGGGCCGCTGCCAGTACTATGTGATCACTGTGACCAATCACAGCAAATCACATGACAATTGTGTACAATGGATAGCTCCCTTGCATGACATCCATTGTATAGGATTTTGTTGCTAGCTGTGATTGGTCACAGTGATCACATGGTACAGAAAGGGCCAATCACAGCCCATCTGTATCATGTGATTAGCACTGGCCAATTACAGCTAACCACAACAAAACAAACATTAATCGATTTCTATCAGTGAATTGCTTGCTTATAGCAATGAAATTCACTGCTATAAGCAATCATAATTTGTGAAAAAAATCCTGATCACTTCCCTAGATTAGTACAGTGTTACTATGGTGACACTGTATTGCTTTGGTCACAGTGGGTTAGAAAAAAAAGAAAACAAGTAATAAAAAAAATAAATAAATAATAAAAAAAAATAAACATTTTCTTTTTTTTATTTTTTTTGGTTTTTACATGGTGACCCCAGTCAGTGTCCCCGATCACCACCACACCCATTATATAATGACGCCGCACTGCACTGGTAAAAAAAAAAAAAAATAGTGAAAACATTTTTTTGTTTTATTTCTTTATTTTCCAAATAATTGTGACAAAAAAACTCGCCATGCCTTTAACAAAATACCTTGGACTGTCTACTTTCCAAAAAGGGGGCAAAAAATGAGGTCGCCCGTCAGTACATCAGGATTGGTCAATTTTCAGATTTATATCCCATAGTTTGTGGACTCTTTAACTTTCCTGCAGACTAAATAATATAAACTGATTTGGGTGATTTTCACCAAAGAAATGTAGCAGAATGCACTTTGATCTAAATTTATGAAGAACGATTTATTTGCAAAATTGTATAACACTTTTTTTTTTTATACTTTCCATCTTTTTTTTGTTTATTTTGCAAAAAAAAAAAAAAGGAAAGCCCCAGTGGTGATTAAATACCACCAGAAGAAAGCTCTATTTGAGTGAAATAAATGATAATCATGTCACATGGGTACAGTGTAGCACGACAGCGCAATCGTCATTCAAAGTGTGACAGCGATGAAAGGTGAAAACCGGCCTGGGCAGGAAGGGGGTAAAAGTGCCCGGTATTGAAGTGGTTCACCTTGGTGCGGCCTTTACATAGTAATGTGATTCATTTCACACCGGGATTAAAGCCGTGTCTGGGCATGTGGCTTTAAATTGCAATCACTTTTATAAAGCTAGCATTGAAATGCTGCAAAAATAGGAAATCCGAGAGCCTCGGCAATGCTGCAGTTTTGCGATGACTCGGCAATTTAAAATTATGTTTAAAAAAGTCGGTCCTTGCTGCTATTTCAGTCCCAACACATTATTGAATGCCGAAGAACAGAAAAGTAAATCAATATTTACCATAAGCATCCTCCCTCTGGGACCTCATCCTGGAATATAGTTAAATGCAGGTTGTATTCTTACTCAACGTTTTAAAGCAGAACTCCGGGATCAGCAAATGTTGTCTTCATCCATTGCTCCTGTGTATTCTTCTTCAATCTCTATGTTCTTTGTGCATTTCTTCCAGATCTGTGCAGTAATCAGGGCCGGGACAAGGGGCGGGCAGAAGGGGCGGCTGCCCTGGGCACTGTGGTATTGGGAGGAGTGCTAGGAGTGGTGATTTGAGAGTGATTTGTGTTGGGAGGGGGGATAGAGGAAGAGGATCTGTATTAGGAGGGGGGTCTGGGCTATAAAAGTAATATGGTAGAGGGATTTTTTTTGGGG
>BLSH010433815.1:983477-1040510 GCA_018402905.1 Glandirana rugosa | reverse complement strand
CCACCTAAAAGTCATGGATTTCGCCATTGGGGCTCGGTGTGAGCCCGAACGTAGCGACCTAGGTCCGTTACAAAGAATGGAACAGGGGACCTAGGTCGCTACAGGAGGGCGCCACAGTCGCACAGACGCCCGACACAGGCGTCGAGGCTACGGAGACACACGGAGGCCCGAGGCAAGGGACGCTCGCAGCGCAGCGTGCCCCCGCCTCTGGCCGCCCTTTAAGTTTTTCACTTTGTGTGTCGTATGTATTATTATATAAAAGTGCATGCAGGGCACTGGGCAAACCACTAGGGACAAAAGGGATGTGAAATAATTTCATACAGTAATGTAATCTATAAGATTACAGTGTACTGTATGTATGCTGTGTGTTTCACTTTTTGAATTTCCCGCCGGTCTCCGCCCCCGTGCGACGCGACGCTCGCAGGGAACGGAGCCCGGAGGCACACAGAGGCATCGGAGCTGCGGACACAGCCCGCAGACACGCTGACACCGCGGGAGGACATCGCTGGATCCAGGGGACAAGGTAAGAAACATTGCCTGGATCCAGCGATGCAAGCCCGAGTGTGGCTCGGGGTTACCGCTTTAGGTACTGAAAATCCACCCCGAGCCACACTCGGGAACACCGCTAAGGAGGTTAAACAAAGAAAAACAAGACTTTAGTATCACTTTAATTGAAACAGCTGTGTAGGAGGCTTAGATTTGGGTGAGGAACAGCCAAACTCTGCTACTAAGGTAAAGCTGCGGAAGAGGTTATACACCATGGTAAGACTGAGCACAGCAACCAGACACAAGGTAGTCAATCTGCATCAGCAAGGGTCTCTCCTAGCAAAGATTTCAAAGCAGACTGGGGTTTTTAACCACTTGCCGACCGTCAACTGCAGGTTGACAGCAACAAGGTGGCTCTCCCAGGCAAACCGCTGTCAAACGATGGCGGCTGCCAGATCGCGCACTGTGAGCGTGCGCCGCCAGAGGCGCGCCCGCACGCTCACTGTGTCCGGGGGGGGGGGCAGGGAGTGGGTGCCGCAGACTCGATCTCCGCCGGCTACCCGCGATGCCCCCCCCAGAGTGAAAGAACAGAGGTCCGTGTAAGTAAACACGAACCTCCGTTCTGTGAGAGGGGAAAGGGCTGTGACCACTTCCCTTCCCCTGCTAGGGCAGTCCCCCCACAGTAAGAACACGCCCAGGGAACACAGTTAACCCTTAGAGCGACCCCTGCAGGTTAACCCCTTCACTGCCAATGGCATTTACACAGTAATTAGTGCATTTTTATAGCACTGATCGCTGTATAAATGCCAATGGTCCCAAAAAAGTGTCAAAATGGTCCGACATGTCCACTGCAATATCGCAGTACCGCTAAAAATCGCAGATCACCGCCATTACTAGTAAAAAATTAAAAAAAATAAAAACCCCAGCAATGAATTCTCATCATCCGTAAATGTGGCAACTTTTGCGCAAACCAATCAATAAATGTTGATTGCGATTTTTTTTATCACAAATATGAGGATGAATATAAATCGGCCAAAACCGATGAAAAAAAAATGTTTTTTTATATTTTTTTTTTTGGATTTGTATTTTAGCAAAAAGTAAGAAATTTGGGTTTTTTTTGCAAAATTGTCGCTCTTCTTTTGTTTATAGCGGTGATCAGAAATGACGCAGCGGTGATCAAATACCACCAAAAGAAAGCTCTATTTGTGGGAAAAAAAGGACGCAAATTTCGTTTGGGTACAACATCGCACGACCGCGCAATTGTCAGTTAAAGTGACGCAGCGCCGAATAGCAAAAAGGGCTCTGGTCAGGAAGGGGGCAAATCCTTCCAGTGCTGAAGTGGTTAAGGTGGGCTGTTCAAGCTCTTTTGACGTCAAGTCAAGCTTTATTGTTATTCTACAACACGTGAGGACATACGGTAGAATGAAATGTCGTATCTCACAGGACCACGGTGCTACATAGTAATTGAAATATATAATATATACCGTAATTATAAATATACAAAAATAGAACACAGAAAAAAACTTAAATAAAAAAATATAAACCCATTCACATCTGGGAACCATGTAACTGCACATATACTGTGTATTTCTAAGCCTTTGTAGCATAAAATGTTTGTAAAAGTGCCTAGTGCATATTAACCGGTTCCCGACCGGCTCGCATACTTTTACTGCTGCAGAGTGGCAGCATCCCGCGAATCGCTGTTTATAAACGGCGGCTCGCTCGTGCCCGCTGCACTCTGCAGGCGTGTGGCCGCGGCTCGGGCGGACTCGATCTCTGCCGGCGAACCGCGATTGCCTGGCAGAGGGAAAGAACGGGGAACCGCCGATGTAAACACGGTGGTTCCCTGCTTTGTCGGGCAGCATGTAGAACCCCATATACAGTATACAACTTTTGTTGTCTGATTCCCTTTAGATTTACCAAAACCATGTAGTGCAAGGGCCTGCCTGATTGAGTACAAATTGAAACTCTTAAGGTTTGATCTCATATTATATGGTTTTGGTAAATCTAAAGGAAAAAATCTACAGAAAATTGTATAGTGTGTATCCAGCTTAAGAGATCTACTGATGCCTGTCACTGGGATCAGTTAGATCTCTTATTCCCCTGGCAGCCCAGCCCCCTCACAGTTAGAACACGCCTAGGGAACACAGTTATCCCCTAGAGCGCCCCCCCCAGGTTAACCCCTTTCCTGCCAGTGACATTTATACAGTAATCAGTGTATATTTCAATTTCTGATCGCTGTATAAATGTCATTGGTCCCAAAAAAGTGTCAAAAATGTCTGACATTTCCGCCCCAATATCAAAGTCTCGATAAAAACCGCAGATCGCCGCCATTACTAGTAAAAAAAAAAAAATTGTAAAAAGCCAGAAATTAATTCTCATGGTTTGTAAACGTGGCAACTTTTGCGCAAACCAATCAATAAACGCGGATTGCGATTTTTTTTTTAACCAAAAATATGAGAAAGAATATAAATTGGTAAAAACTGATGAACTGAGGAATAAATTCGTTTTTTTATATTTTTTTTTTGTATTTGTATTTTAGCTATAAGTAAAAAATATTGTGTTTTTTTTTTTTTGCAAAATTGTCACTCTTTTTTTGTTTATAGCGGTGATCAGAAGTGACGCAGAGGTGATCAAATACCACCAAAAGAAAGCTCTATTTGTGGGAAAAAAGGTTGCAAATTTAGTTTGGGTACAACGTCGCACAACTGCACAATTGTCAGTTAAAATGACGCAGTGCCGAATCGAAAAAAAAAGTGCTCTGGTCCTAACATAGGAAATCCTTCTGGGGTCGAAGTGGTTAAAGAGTAAAAAGGAGGGGAAGTGAGATGTTCCTCTTCATGATAGATAGGTTGTAAAAGAGGTTTCAAAGGGGATTGGAGTTGAGGGCTCTCACAGCCTGGGGGGAAAAACTGTTGAGCAGTCTGACAGTCCGGGTTTTGATTCTCCGGTACCTTCTACCTGATGGCAAGAGCTGGAAGAGACTGTTGAAGCGATGGGTAGGATCGTTCACAATACTGGTAGCTTTGCTGGAGCATCGTGTATGGAAAATGTCCAGGATGGAGGGGAGAGGGACACCAATAGTCTTTTCAGCTGTCTTCACTAGCCGCCGCTGCAGGGTCTTGCGGTCAGCAGAACAGCAGTTCCCATACCAAACAATGATGCAGCTGGTCAGCACGCTCTCAATGGTTCCTCTATAGAATGTAGTAAGGATGGGTGGAGGGAGACAAATATATATATATATATATATAGGGAGAAAATATAGGCGCTGTTGTGCCTTCTTGGTGAGTGACGTGACGTTGGTTGTCCAGGTGAGATCCTCTGAGATGTGCACTCCCAGGAATTTAGTATCTCCACAGTCGAGCTGTCGATGGTCAGTAGGGGGGGATCAACAGAGTTTCTCCTGACATCCTTCACAACCTCCTTTGTTTTGCTAACATTAAGGGACAGGTTGTTTGTTGTACACCATTGAACCAGTTGTGCCACTTCCTCTCTGTAGAGCGTTTCATCATTGTTGCTGATGAGACCGACCACAGTTGTGTCATCCACAAACTTGATGATATGGTTGAAGCTGAACTTGGCAGTACAGTCGTGGGTCAGTAGTGTGAAGAGCGGCGGGCTAAGCACACATCCCTGTGGGTGGGGCACCTGTGCTAAAGAAGAAGCACAAAGAAACGGGCAACATTGAGTTCCGAAGACACAGTGGTCAGCCAGGGAAACTTAACCACTTGCCGACCGCCAACCTCAGGTTGACGGCGACAAGGTGGTTCGATATCGCAAACCGCCGTCATGACGGCGGCTGCGAGATTGTGCACTGTGTCTGCGAGATTGTGCACTGGGGGCCAGGGAGCGGGTGCGGCGGACTCGATCTCCGCCGGCTACCCATGATGCCCCCCCCCGCACTGAAAGAACGGAGGACCGTGTAAGTAAACATGGATCTCCGTTCTGTGAGATGGAGATGAGGGCAGCCCACACACAGTTAGAACACGCCCAGAGAACACAGTTAACCCTTAGAGCGCCCCCCCCCAGGTTAACCCCTTCACTGCCAAAGGCATTTACACAGTAATCAGTGCATTTTTATAGCACTGATCACTGTATAAATGCCAATGGCCCCAAAAAAGTGTCAAAATGGTCCGACTTGTCCGCCGCAATATCGCAGTACCGCTAAAAATCGCAGATCGCCGCCGTTACTAGTAAAAAAAATAAAAAATAAAAACCCCAAAAATGAATTCTCATCATCTGTAAAAACGGCAACTTTTGCGCAAACAAATCAATAAACGCCGATTGCGATTTTTTTTTATCACAAATATAAGGAAGAATGTAAATCGGCCAAAACCATTGGAAAAAAATGTTTTTTTTATATTTTTTTTTTTGGATTTGTATTTTAGCAAAAAGTAAGGAATATGTTTTTTTTGCAAAATGGTCGCTCTTCTTTTGTTTATATCGGCGATCAGAAATGACGCAGAAGTGACCAAATACCACCAAAAGAAAGCTCTATTTGTGGCAAAAAAAGGACGCAAATTTTGTTTGGGTACAACGCCGCACGACCGCGCAATTGTCAGTTAAAGTGACGCAGTGCCGAATCGCAAAAAGTCCTCTGGTCCTAAAGTGTGAAATCCTTCCGGGGCTGAAGTGGTTAATGTAGCAGATGAAAGGCACATCATGCTAAACTCCGGGTCCGGGTCTGATCCAGCCTACATAAAAAAACAAAAAAATGCAAGAGGACTGCATCCTCTTCTGTTGATTGGAGGCAGCTGGGTGTAAATGGAGAGCGGAGTGATTACACCCAGCCACCCATAGAGATGTGACATCTTTCTGCTCTGCTCCGATCAGCAGGGAATCTGCCCTGTGTGAAAGGAGCCTTGCATTTTATACTGGGGTTCCTTCAGACTCTGTATATTATTAAAGGGTGCTGTGACTGAAAAGGGATTGAGAAATGCTGCTCTAAGTATGGAATGATTCATCTTAGTCATTTGTTGGCTCCAGTAGGGTGTGCTGAATTTTGTATTATGGGATTTGGAGTCCTCCTGGGAGGGACCCTTGAAGGTACTGACTGGTGACTGCCATGAAGTTCCCCATGGACCTAGAGGAAGCAAACTGCAGTTGTCCTCCACAATGGAGGTGGTGAGTAAGTGAAAGAGTGGAAAGTCAACACAGGAATCTTTTCTTGCCATCCAGCCTTGCATATCAAGACTGAGATACCGCTAGAACCTCAAATGTCAAGAAGCCACATTCAAAGTTTAAGTGGCCAGCCAGTATAGCCTTGGGAGAGAAGGACCCATAACATTAAGAAAGCTAAAGCCTGGTACACACTATGTGTGGGCTGAACGAAAAATAACTGAAGAGCTTGGGAGGAGATCCTGTACTAACTATCCGATGTTAGTACAGCGATCTCTCGCTAAGCTGTTGTGTTCTGACAGGGGGATGGCCCCTACGCCAGAACATACTGGAGTGGTCAGCGCTCTCAGCCATTGGCTGATGCCAATCAGCAGACCTTTTTTAGGTCATGCCCCTTCGACAGAAGTTGGACGTTCGGCTGGCGTTTGTCGGATTGGCTGCCGTACACAGGGCCAAATGTTGGCCAGTTTCTATTGAAGCAGCCGATCCCGCCCTATATTTGGCCTGTGTGTATGGAAGAAGACCAGAGACTGTGTTCTATGTAGAAACCTTCAGACAACCCGTGCTCCCTCCACCTTCATGTTCTCCATAAAACTACAAACCAACCTAATTAAAATAGCTGGTGCCCATCATTCTGTACATCCCAAGACAATCTACCTGGGACATTATTGCCAAGTAGGTGGGCTTAGGACATTCACAAGCGATTGGTCAATTGAAAGTCAATATTCCGACATAATTATTGAGTCTCATTGATATCTATCCTATATCTCTATATTCATGTTTTACTTACTCAGAAGCCATGAACAAAGCCTGCAGGATGCTGTTCATGTAACATGTATTTCCCAGATTAATCAGGCCAATTTTACCCGTGTCAGATTTGGATACCAGTCTGGGGTAATACGGAGCCAGTTCATTCTTCTGAGATGTCCAGGCGTTCTGACCCAGCAACTGTTTTATCCGGTCTTCATTTGGCACCGGGAGTTTCTATTTCAAAAAGAAACACAGGAAGTGACAGGTTAATATTCTTATAATATCTTATGAACGGTAGGCATAGGCAGAACACGGGGCATATATACAATCCCCAACACATGCAGAAAACCATCTAATTGGCTTCATGCCATGCATTTTCCCAAGGGGCTCTATCAATAGCAAAGCACAGAATGAACAAGCAGTGCTGCCCTCTGCATGATTTACAAGTATTAACAGAATATGTATCCAATAACAAAGTGTTAGACCGCAAATATTACAGAAGATGGTCAGAGACTGCAGATACACTACAGGAGATGGTCAGAGACTACAGACATACTACAGGAGATGGTCAGAGACTACAGACATACTACAGGAGATGGTCAGAGACTGCAGACATACTACAGGAGATGGTCAGAGACTGCAGACATAGTACAGGAGATGGTCATAGACTGCAGACATACTACAGGAGATGGTCATAGACTGCAGACATACTACAGGAGATGGTCAGAGACTACAGAAATACTACAGGAGATGGTCAGAGACTGCAGACATAGTACAGGAGATGGTCAGAGACTGCAGACATAGTATAGGAGATGGTCATAGACTGCAGACATACTACAGAAGATGGTCAGAGACTACAGACATACTACAGGAGATGGTCAGAGACTGTAGACATAGTACAGGAGATGGTCAGAGACTGCAGACATAGTATAGGAGATGGTCATAGACTGCAGACATACTACAGGAGATGGTCATAGACTGCAGACATAGTATAGGAGATGGTCATAGACTGCAGACATACTACAGGAGATGGTCAGAGACTACAGACATACTACAGGAGATGGTCAGAGGCTGCAGACATCCTACAGGAGATGGTCAGAGACTGCAGACATAGTACAGGAGATGGTCAGAGACTGCAGACATGCTACAGGAGATGGTCAGAGACTGCAGACATAGTACAGGAGATAGTCAGAGACTGCAGACATACTACAGGAGATGGTCATAGACTGCAGATATACTAGTGGAGATGGTCAGAGACTGCAGACATACTAGTGGAGATGTTCAGATACTGCAGACATAGTACAGGAGATGGTCAGAGACTGCAGACTTACTAGAGGAGATGGCCAGAGACTGCAGACATACTAGTGGAGATGGTAAGAGACTGCAGACATACTACAAAATATGGTCAGAGATGTTAGACATATTATGATGGACAAAGAAAGTACCTAATAAGTTAGGCTGGGCCTCCTCATAGGGATAGAATTGGTGGAGTAATGAAGTCTCTGCCTCCCTGTACTACTCTAAGAACATACATTCAGAAGGCAGCTGAATGATGAGTAGAGAACCCGCTTCCAGATGCACAGCACATGGAGAAAATATAATATACTCATAATAGGACTATAAGAGACTTTAATACATGCAACCTTTTGTAGATAAAATGAACACCTTTATTGATTCCATGATCGGCTCATAAAGATCCGGATATCCAGAGAATCGGAAGACCATACAGTGGACGAGCTCCGCTAGCTGCTCCAGACAACTGGCCGCTGAATTTGTGTTCTCATTAGAAAGGCTGGAAACCACCTGAGCGACGTGAGGAATGATCTACGGGAGAAAGAGGGATTGTAGAGATAGCAAAGAATGTAACTCATCGCAAGGAGCAATGCTGCTGTAATATACCAGTATAAAGGCTTTGTTCAATGGCACTTCCATATTTAATTACTCTCTGTTGGGGTCTATTTATAAAAAAAATTACATAGCCATTCATCTAGCAAATTTGCATGTAGATCCGTTCTGTGCAAACTGGGGAAAAAAGGAATGTTCTTTAGGCTATTTTCTCTTCTGAACAAATTCTCCTTTATAATGGGCAGTAGTAAAATACTGCCTTATGCCCACTAGATGGCGCTGAAGAGCATAGGAAATACATACTGTATGTCTTTGTTACAGGAGATACAATGTAACAATTCTAGAGAACCATTGGTTACATATTCCCTCTAACATTCTCTTGAATTGTTACATTTGTTACAAAAACGTGTGCTCCTCAGCTCCATCTAATGGTCCTAATGCAGTATTTTATTACTAACTATAATAAAAGACCATTCGTTCAGAAGAGAAAACAGCCCAAAGAACATTCATTTCCCAAACAGCAAACATAAATGCAAATTTGCTGGAAGAATGGCTATGCTCATTTTTTTTTTTTTTTATAAAAAGACCCCTATGTGTCTGAGTTTGCCATCAATTTTGAGTCAAATCTGAATTTCAGGCAAGCAGCCAAATATGCCGCCGAAATACATATATGGGAAGTTTTTTTATTATTATTATTATTTTATTTTTTTTAATCAGCCAAAGGATTTATATTTCTGTCCATCCAGTCCTGAGATTTACACAGCTCTGCTACCAGCACTGCCCGGTGGATAGTACCGGTTTTCTCGGTTACATTTGAAGCCCAATTAAAATGTAATTTTAAATCTGCTAAATGCATTCCAGGTGCATCAAAACAAAAGGCGTCAAAGTTTTAGAGTTCATTTTCTCGAGAAAACAGCCACAGCCTGGATAGTATCACCTGTTTCTTGCCAGAATACTGCAGAAAAGGACCAGCATGCAGCAAAAAAGGACCCTTGCTCTCTGTGTGGAGGCAGTGGTCTCTCTGTAGTGGTCTGACCCCTTGCTGAGTTGGAACTAGAGCACCCCATTCAGAGGGTATAATGTGCTTTGCTGATTCCAGAGGTATAAGTCAGCAGGGGTGGGGGGGGGGGTGCATGTCAGACCTATACCCCTGGAATCAGCAAAGCTCAATATACCCTCTGAATGGGGTGCTCTAGTTCTGACTTAGCAAGGTGCGCATCAGACCACTGCAGAGAGACCACTGCTTCCACACAGAGAGCAAGAGTCCTTTTCTGCAACATGCTGGCAAGAGAAAGGCTTTACTACTTTTATACTTTGAACAATTTGTTTTGTTGGATATGAAATATACTGTATGTGGCTGATTTAGGCTGAAAGCTCCGTCGGGCTGTATGGACTGTAGAAGTCATGTCCTCTTTGGATCTCCAGCCTGCTGATTGGTCAGTGAAGGAGCAGCAGGAGATTAATAAGGTCACCTGTCTGCTCTCTCCTCTTATCAGCGGGTTCCTATCAGCACATTAGTTTGCAGCATCCCTGCCCTTCCCTCTCCCTGTCTGAGTGTGGTTGTGTTCTACATGCTTACCAGGTGGAATGCTTCAGGGGAGTGTTGATAGCTCAGTAACATATATCGAAGGACAGAGAGAGCTCCCTCTCGGACCACAGGGTACAGCAGCTTGGAGAATACCTGGAAACAGACCCATATATCATGCATATTAGGTTTAGTAAAACAGTGGGATTTCTAGTGTTCCTTGGGGGAGGGCCTACAGGAACCTACTTCGATACTGTTGGGTTCTCATTGGTTAATTAGTGTGCTGAACCCCTTGGCCCTATTGGGCAGGTTACCCTATTGTTGGTGAGCATTGATAAAGAAAAATAAGTATGTATTTGGGATGGGTTAAGGCTAAGCTAAGAAAATGTCACATGATAGCAGGCCAGTGGTCCAATCAGCTTGATGCCCTGCAGCTGCATGTAACAAAGGGGTGCAGATTGATCCCGGTAACATCCCTCACCACAAATGGACATGTAGCCATGGCCCTGACCAGGGCCGTCTTAATAGCACCATGGGCCCCTGGGCAAAGTATTACTCTGGAGCCTTTATCAGCCTGCCCACAATTTATGCACCTACTCTCAAGAATTAAAGTATGAATAGTTGATATAACTAAACATATACTTATTAGTACTTTCAATAAAAAATGATTTTAAACAATAAGAGAACATGCCATAAATCAAAGACTAATATCAAAACAAAGGCACAATACTGGGGGGGAAGCAAAAGGACACAGCATGGGGGGTTGAGGAGAGCACAATACTGGGTTTAGGAGGGCACAGTACAGGTTCTAGGAGGCTGCCCTGGACACAGCCATCCTTGGACAGCTTAGTAAAGAGTGACTGTAGCGGAAAATCTGGGACAGTTGGCAAGTATCATGTTATGCAAGATTATCATGGGGCCCCCCATGCACCTGGGGCCCCTGGGCTGTGCCCAGGGGTGCCCATTCATTAAGATGGCCCTGGACCTGACCTCTGAAGAGCGAATGGTGAACTTCAGGCTCAGGGAGAGCTGAAATCCATTCTCACAGTGTGGGTTACTAGGCATAGTGGGTGCAGATAGAAGAATTGAGGGGGTTAGGGTCAGGACACCGCTTTTATGGGTGCAACAGCACTTAGCAAACTCCAAGACTCTTTGAACATGACCCTTAATATAGCAATCAGGTCCCACAGTCTTTCCAACTGACTTTGTCTGTCTAGAACTGTTTCCTTAGACTCTAAACTTGAACCTTAAACTTCAACACAGATTGATGCACCTACCAACTTGGTATCCCCGTTGTGCAGATCTGGCCTCCATCTCACAGCCTCCCCCTGTAGCTTCACGAGTTTACACTCACAGTCTCCCGACAAGACTTCTTGGACTCCGACTGTCACTGGGTTCCTTGCGCTTCACACAGCCAACTGCTGTACTTCCCGAGTGTCCCCACTCCAACCTGCTGGGTCCCTTCCTCGGCTCTTCAGCCCAACTGCTGAACTCTTTTGCAAGCGTCACCCCCTCTATCTCACTGGGTTCCTAGCTTGCCTTCTGCTGAGATTTTACCACTTTTCTACTGGCCCCGAAAAGTAAAAAATGCTGCTTTGGTGCTCAATCTCAGACTATGAACTCTGGCCTCTGATAACAGGACCGTTGTCCCTTGAAGGCGACAGTTTCCCCTTTACCTCTGACCCTGGTTCAAGCTTTGCCTCTGGTGACAGCAATGGTTGTCCCATAGCTCCCAACTGTCCCTGATTTTGAGGGACTGTCCCTGATTTCGTGCAATGTCCCCCTGTCCCTCTTTCCTCCTCATTTGTCCCTCATTTTGGTCTGATCTATATAGCTGTATATAAAATGCACTTTTTATCTTTCAAAAAGCGTTTCTAAGTGCTAAACCTTTCATCCAATTCATAAATTGCCGTATCTGTTAATTTCAAAAGCCAATATAAAGTAATAGTAGTGGCAAAAAAAAGCACTTGTGGGTTTAACTAATCAATTTTTATGTGTAATTCTCATTTAAGGGGGTGTGCCAGGGGGTGTGTCCTATGCCTACATACTTTTGCTAATGAGAGTTCCTCCTTCCCATTTCAAAAAGTTGGGAGGTATGGCTGTCCTCCGCTATCAACTCTGTCCCTTCACCTCCGACAAAAAGGGGTTGTCCGGCCAGTAGAACCCGTGCAACTCGGTTAGGCTTCTGACATGAAGCCCCAACCCTGCGCAGCTACTGCTGGTCCTGGGTAGGCCTCAGACTGCCTAGCAAATAAATTAAAAAATAAATAAATAATAATAATAAATAATAATAATAATAATAAATAAATTAAAAAAATAAATAAAAAAATAAAATAAAATAAAATAAAAAGGGGCAGACTCGATGGACTACTCAGTCTTTTTCTGCCGTCACTTTTCTATGTTTCTATGTTTCAACCAGGAACTCCTGGATAGGCCTCAGGCTTCTGGCCTAGCAGCCGGGAGATTTAACACACGTCCACCCAAACAGCTGTCCAGGTGGCACAGCATGATCACCTGACTCCTCCCAAATAAATAGGCTCTCCCAGCAGGCCATGGGGCTCAAGAAAACCCTCGCCCATTGACTGAAGTAGCCCATCATTGGTATTCCAAGTTCATATTCCAATGCAATCAGCAACAGCGCCACCCAATGACAAAGGAGGGAGAAGCACCAAACATAGAGTTAGGAAAAGAATCAGATCTCTTAACAATTTGACCAGGCCATTTACTGCCCAGCAAACTAAATTTAACAGTTTCATAATACTAGATTTTTTTAAATTGACTTTTGTTGAAGGGGCCAGATGGATAACACTGTTCATGCATTCTGACAGCTGGTGGTGCACCTACCTCCTAAGAAGGTCTAAGGCCCCATTAACACCTCAACGTTTTGTAGCTGGAAGCTCAAAGCTCTAAAACGCTTGAGGAGAAAAAAAATCAATTATTCTCTATGGAGATGGTTCACATGTCCACTATAAGTCGTCTGAAGCCAAACTACTGAAGCTCACAGTTCTGGAGCTTTTCTTGTAGCTCAAATTGGGCAGATTGGTGTATTTTTGAAGCGGAATACTAACACGAAAAACCCTCTGTATGGGACTTTTTAGTGCATAAATTCCACAAACCAAATCAGACAATTATAAAAATCTCAAATTTTATTTTATGAGAAGTTAAAATAGGGAGGTACAAAGATCCCATAAATACACTAATGATAGTGTCAACAATACATATTAGAACCAGACCACTTATTGCAGCACACTCATGTACAAATGTAAAGAGTGTTACCCAACGCGTTTCGAGGTCATGCTTTGTTCCTCTTCTTCAGGCGAAAAAAGTGGTAATACATTGGTTGCTATAGTTTAGAAAATTTAGTAGTGGGCACAATCTTCTTAGTGGAATTGAAAACTTTGAAGCGGATTTGTTCCATGGAAATGCATGGCAACGCTTGATTTGAGCATTTGTCACGCATTTTGGGGCGTTTTTCTGCTCAAATGCAATAATTAAATGAAAAGAAATAATACTAATAATAATAACAATACATAATAAAATACAGAAATAAATAAATAATAAAATACATTTTTACAAAATCATGACAAAAATAAATAAAATAAAAAAAACCCCAACCCTAACCCTTAACCCTAATATTAACCCCTAACCCTAATCCTAAATGTAATAGTAAATCCTAACCCCTAACCTTAACACTATTAACCCCTAACCGTAAACCCTAACCCTAATATTAACCCCCTTAACCATACCCCAACCTAGCAAAATAAATAAATAATAGGTAAATAAACAATAATTAAATACATTATCCCCTAACCCTAACATTTAACCCTAACCCCTTACAAAAAAAGTAAATAAATAAATAATAATAATTAAATAAAAGCAGATGAAAAAGCTGAAAAACATAGCAACAAATGATGAAACAGATGATATTTTTCTCTATTGGCTAATTAAAAAAGGCCAAAGCTCAAAAACGCTTTAAAAATGCTATATACAAATGCTCAAAAACACGCATACAAGTGTTCGAAAAAAAAAACCTCAAAAATATAATGGTCAGGTGTGAGTGCAGCCTAAAGCTTGCCTAACACTAGTAGAATTGTGTTCAATACTTTTCATTTTAGGAACATTTGTTTAAAGGGTAACTCCACTTTTGTGGGGAAAAAAAATAGCAAATAAAGAAAAAATAATATAGCGCATATAATTGCGACACTAATCATATTGTGATTGAAGGTTCTTAAAAATTACCTTTCCTTTTCTATCTGCAGCTATAATTTTTCTTAGAATGCAATGCAATATGGCTACCTGGAGGTGTTCCGTACACAGAGTGTCTACTGACCACTCCCCAGAAACATCATTTCCTGCTTGTGTGATTGGTTCACCAATTTTCCCAGAAGTCTGCCTAAGGTACAAATCAGATTTCAGGCGTCCCCTGCAAAAAAATGTCATTTTTGGAGAGATACTTTCAATAGGAACACGTCTAAAGGGATGCAAACTCAGCAGATTTCCTCATTAGTCCTTTGCCGTTGCACAGCTGACAGTTAATTTTGAAACCACTCCCATTAGACCCACTCTGTACAGAGGCACAGAGAAATACAGAGGGATTTCTTCTCAATAACAAAAGGTAGGAATCTGCAAAAAAGTTTGCTATGATCCTTGCAATGTACAGAGATCACCTAGAGGGGGATATTTTTTCTCAACAAAAGATGAGTTAAGATTTAACTTTTTTAATGGTCAGTGGGGCAAAATCAATGTTCATTTTTTGACTGCAGTGCAGAGAGAATTTGATGGAGCAGGATTCATTTTTTTCTTATACAAGTACATTTAAAATGTAAAAAAAATGTGAAATTTACGAACATTAAAAGAAAACTAATTTTCTTTCAGAGGATCTCTGCTTTTTATGTTGAAGTGTGTTTTTTATCCACTTCCTGACCACGCGCAGTACATTTACTGCGGCAGTGTGGCGCTGTCTCGCGAATCACCGAAAATAAGCAGCGATGCGTCCGCAGCCAGGGAGCAAAGCAAAAGAAAAGGACCCGATGTCCGCCGGCGAGCCGCGATGACCTGCCAGAGGGAAAAAACGGGGAACCGTCAATCTAAACACGGCGGTTCCCCGCTCTGTCAGGCGGCATGTAAGAGATCTACTGATCCCTGTTACTGGGATCAGTTACATCTCTTATGCCCCTGGCAGCCCAGCCCCCTCACAGTTAGAACACGCCTAGGGAACACAGTTACCCCCTAGATCTCCCCCTGCAGGTTAACCCCTTCACTGTCAATGACATTTATACAGTAATCGGTAGATATTTAAATTTCTGATCGCTGTATAAATGTCATTGGTCCCAAAAAAGTGTCAAAAAATGTCCAACATGTCCGCCCCAATATCACAGTCCCGATAAAAATCGCAGATCGCCGCCATTACTAAGAAAAAAAAATTAAAAAACGCCAGAAATGTATTCTCATGGTTTGTAAATGCAGCAACTTTTGCGCAAACCCATTAATAACCACCGATTTCAATTTTTTTTTACCAAAAATATGAGGAAGAATATAAATTGTCAAAACTGATGAATACATTTTTTTTTTGGATTTGTATCTTAGCAAAAAGTAATAAATATTTTTTTTTTTTTTTTTGCAAAATTGTTGCTTTTTTTTTTTGTTTATAGCGGTGATCAGAAATTACGCAGAGGTGACCAAATACCACAAAAAGAAAGCTCTATTTGTGGGTAAAAAAGAATGCAAATTTTGTTTGGGTACAACGTCGCATGACTGCGCAATTGTCCGTTAAAGCGGCGCAGTGCCGAATCGCAAAAAGTGCTCTGGTCCTACAGTGGGAAATCCTTCCGGCGTAAAGTAACAAATGTACATTTTAGTATTTGTGCCCAGCATGAAAGAAAACGGCTCTGACCGTGAAAGGGGTAACGTGTAGCTACGACCAAACTCACCTTTTGTATTTTGGCAAGAGAAACTTCCGTAAGAATACTAAACTTCTTCACGGCTGCCATTCCCTTTAAAAGGGCGATGATCCACTTGTCAATGTTCTTTCCTAAAGGCCAGGACACCCAGTCAATCATCCTGTAAACAGAGGACGTGGGTTAGGAGTCAACTAAAGATGAACTTCGATTGGCTTATATAGCTCTAGGCACTGTGCAACAATTGATCCTCAAGGTTCAGAGCAGAAGTGCTGAAGTCAATCAAGTAATTTCCAAAGCAGCTCAGCTCCCCCTGATGCCAAGACTCAGCAGCTCAGCATCTCCTGCTCATCTTCATATCAGTAACTCAGCAGCCCACCTATTTCTCCCTGCTTCCCCTCCCAGCAGTGACTTTGTAACTTAGCTTCCTCTGCTCCCTCTCGCCAGTAGGGACTCATTATTATTATTGTTTATAATACAGGATTTATATAGTGCCGACAGTTTGCGCAGCGCTTTACAATATTAGGACAGACAGTACAATTACAATACAATTCAATACAGGAGGAATCAGAGGGCCCTGCTCGTTAGAGCTTACGATCTAGGAGGGAGGGTCAAGTGATACGAAAGGGCAAATCAGCCAAGCCCCCCCCCCCAGCAGTGACTCAACAGCTTAGCTCTTCCTGCCCCCAGCAGTGACCTAACAGCTGAACCCCCGCCCCCCCCCCAGCAATGGCCAAACAACTCAGCTCCCCCAAGCAGTGACTCAACAGGTCACCTCCCCCTGCTCCACCATGCAGAGTAGTCAGAGGCGGCTCTCTAATTAGGCAAATTAGGCGGTCGCCTAAGGCCTCACACTCACAGGGGCCTCGCAGCCGCCTAATTTGACACTGACACCAGCACAGAGATAGAGGGTACTGACACCAGCACTTTAAAGCTCTTAATATATGCAATTTACAAAGTTAATTTTTTTATCGCTTGAATTATTTTTCACATTATGGGCGTGAGTAGGGCCTCATGTCTAGGATTTGCCTAAGGCCTCACAAAGCCTAGAGCCACCTCTGAGAGTAGTGACTCATAAACTACCCCTGCCAGCAGTGACTTTGCAGCTCTACTCTCCCTCCTTACCCTCCCAGCAGTGGCTCAGCAGCTTAGCTCCCCCTGCTCTACCGTCCAGGAGTGACCCAGCAACTCTGCTCTTCCTACTTCCCCCCCTCCCAGCAGCTCAGCTCCTTTGCATATTAATATTTTGTATTGAAGGAAAGGGCTTCAATTATAATTAGACTTCTACTTTAAGACAGTCCATGCTAGGAGGACAGGAAGAAAAAGCCTGGCTGTGGTTTGCAGACGGCAGAAAATTAAATTGAAAATTGAAATTGACTTCAATAAACTTACAGGAAAAAGCTCAAATCAGAAAAAGAACAAAAAGAACAATACCAATTCTACTACTAATAAAAGTGTATGTATACTGCATTTATCAGGGATAAGGTACATCAAAGGCCTGGTTGCTAAATCCCATATAACAACTTCCATTTACTGTTCAGTACTCGGCCTCCACCGCATCACCCACACAGGAAAGGCGCATTCAAGGTCAGTAATAATATGTCTCCAGTGGCTCCCCCCAACAATCAATATCTTAGCATTGTGCAGCCCAAATCTCATATACAGTGAAAGAATAATATATTTTCTCATATGGCATAAAAGGACAATTTTACTTCTTAGAGATGCCACCCAAAATTTTATGTGTCAGGAAATCCAATTGTTTGTCTCGTTATTAGCACTACTTACCATATCAATTCACCCTCGATGTCCCACAGTGCATTCATCCATCATCTCATCCTGTGATGCCTGTACCCGTCTGGGGCGCTGCCACTATCGGCTGTTGCGGCTGCACCGCCCTCCCACAGCTCCTGACCATGGTACCCTGGGCGTTCGCTGTGCCCCGATGCCGCACCATCCATACACGGACCTTGTGAGTAGTCTTGCCTCTTTTTTATGGGCTCATTTACACCCCCCATTTCCTGACATTTATTGTCATTTATATTACCCTACTTTTATGTTACAGATACACCAGGCAATCGCTCCGGATGAGCGGATATAAGCCACGAAACACGTATAGCTACCAACTACGGTGGCTATGTTCCATATGCGGTATAGATACCATATAATCTGGACACCCTCAAGGGATCAGTGAGGTCTTTGACCACGCAGAGTTTAACCAAATACTTACCTCAGTATACAAAAATGAAATTGATGGATGGGGGCAATTTACCATGTATTATCTAATTGTATCGATTATCTACCTGTAATATGATGAATATCCTGTAGACCAATGTGATTATTGATACTTTTAATTTTTTTATGTATCTCCTTTTTTTTATATATTTATTACAATGTGCACCATCCAATTAACTCAAGTTAAAATATCCATCAATTCAGTTGTAATCCATCACGTGCTCCATTTAAAGTCCCAAATTTTCTCCTATTTGCTTAATTGCAATTTTTAATATAATGTCAGGGATGGAAGCATGCACCTTACCAGGCTAAGTCTTTATTTAAAGCGGTAGTAAACCCATCCATTTAACAGTTTAAAAACCACTTACATTTCCGGCACGTGCCGGAAATTTAACACTCCCATTGGTTGTGCTCTAAACCAAACTGTCAAACCATCCAATGGCCGGTGTCATAGCTGATCACATGGGCAGTATCATGGCAGTTGTAGATTAAACAGAGGCCAAGATGGCAGCTTCCTTGGCTGAAAATGATAGGAGGGTTTACTACCACTTTAAATTTCCCCCTCCTCCCTTTTTTTCTTTCTCGTTATTAGCTGCAACACTACTTACCCTTGCTAAATTTGCTTTGGGTTTCTTTCTAAAAATGCATAATTAGGTAGTAAATACCTGGTGACCCTACCAGTTACCAGCTCTTCTGTATGGAGAATGGCAACGCTGTGCTAGCCAATTCTGAGTTTTAAGTGTTGCCACTCTTTCTGAGCATGCTCTAGTTTTCACAGTGAGGAAGTTGTAGACTTCCTCTTTCCTCCCTATCCAGCTGCCCTATGTGACACCTCTGAATGCCTTGCAGGGTGGTTCCAGAATATTGATTGACAATGAGAAAAGGATGGGAATGGAAAGATGTATCTAATGATTTTAGTAAACCCATACTGGAGCATGAGAATGCTAGTGGTTTCTACCAGATCACCCACAAGGTGACCTAGGCTGGACCTTTTGGCCCAGTGATTGTTCAGGAGGCCCAGCTAAATCCTTCTAGCAGTAAACTAAAGGAGACCACAATTGGCCAAAGCTGTACACCTGTAAAAAGACACAGGGGTTGCAAATGCCTAGCTCATTACCACCACCAAATTGTATGCAATATAGAAGCCAAAAAACATACTCACAAACATGGGAAGGTACAAGCATAACAATACATCTCTCCAGCTTAGGTCGATACCAACACTTCTGCAGTTGGATAGCTGACGTGTTTCCGGGGACAAGCCCCCTTCCTCAGAGCTGACCCAACCAGATACAGTTCCACAATATCTTCATATATTACAAAGAAATTCCCCTTCAGTGGCTGAGCCCCACTTTAGCATGTCACTGAAGGGGAAGTTCTTTGGAATATGTGAAGATATAAATTGTGGAACTGCATCTGGGTGGGTCAGCTCTGAGGAAGGGGGCTTTTCCCCCGAAACGTGTAAGCTTCCAACTGCAGCCATGTTGGCATTGCCCTAAGCTGGAGAAGTGTATTGTTACACTTATACCTTTTCATGTTTGTGAGTATGTTTTTTGGCTTCTATGTTGAATAAAATTTGGTGGTGGTAATGCACTAGGCATTTGCACCCTCCTGTGCCATTTTACAGTTATCACTGGAGTTTGCCTGCTTGAGGAGGGCAGCATTGCTTGGAGCACTAAACATACACCATTGGATGTAAGACCGAGTGAGCACTGAAGTGACATTATGTTTTTTTGAACACAAAGCTTTACACCTACCGCTCATTTTACAAAGGAGGATAGACCCAATGACCGTTGGTGTCTGATGGAGCCATGCACATGGGGCAGTTTATCTGTACCTAATGCAATCCTTATCAATGTTGATGGAAGGAATGGGTTGGACAAAGTTGCCACCTTAATCTCTCTATGCCCTTAATGGTTTTGCAATGGGACCTCATCACAGTAAGGCCCTTGGTGGCAACAGCAGTCTGAACTACGGGTTTCCAACTTTGGCTGGTGATAAACTGGTATTATTTAAAGGCTAAGGGAAACCTAATGATAGCTGGAAAATCTTGTTCTTAATGTAACACCCTGATTTTTTTTACCATAGCATGTAGCTATTCAGGTTCTTACCATCACTGTTCCAAATACACTTACCTGTTGATGGCAGTCATCATCTGTGCATCTGTGATGCTGTCAGCATTGGCCAGATTTCGGACAACACCTTCCATGAGCTCCAGGGGAATGTACTGGACCACACTCGCCAAGGAATTAGAGGGAGTCTCCAATTCATCTGTGAAGCACATCAATAGATCCTTAAATTGCACACCTCCTATTATTATCTTTGCAGCTCAGAGTCTGAACACCAAGCCACAATGCCCATTGCAGGGTTTGTAACAACTCAGAAGCCCAATGAGCCAAGAAATCTAAAAAAAAAACAAAAAAACTGGTGCCTAACATATTTAGCTTAGTTTTTGTTGCTAGTGGATTGGCAAGATTACCTGAATTTACACTAGGTTTGGCAGTCTGGCTACTGGAGAACAGGCATTGCTATCCTTACACCCTGACGAAGTCATGAACGGCCACCATTCTACAACAATTACTGCTTAAAGGTTAATGATTCCTAAAAGAAATATGGAGGCTACAATCGCTGAGCTCCTGGTGAACATGTTATGACCTTCTAGCTTCAATACCTTTTAGGTCACATACATGGACCAGAGAGAACATTAAATATCAGCAAAGTAAGAGTAAAGGCTGAAGTACTTATCTTCATACTAGTTCTGGGTTAGTGACCCAAGGTTTCTAAGCCAGAGGTTCAGCAAAATCAAAATAATCTGTCCCTGTCTCTTTGTAAGCTTTGCTGACCATAGCCATGGCTATATGTACAGTATATATGGCTTGCATAGTTTTCATACCTGTTGATGAGATGACCGAAAATAATTCTTTTAAGGATGGCAGGATCAAAGATGTCTCTAGCCTCCAGATGTTCTGCAGTAGCCCACTAACTCTGTTAACCTGGTCCAAGAACTGTATGACTCCCTCCTCGTCCTCCGAATGGCAATGAAACTGACCTAAGCATCGGATTAGCTGCTGGCAGAACAAGACTTGGTGATGTCCCATTGGGATGCACTGTGAGTAGGAAGTTAGGAGTTTGCTGATCCTCACACAAATTTTAAGGCTTGGCCTTTCGCAGACAATGCGGAGCACTTCAACCCTCAGCAGTCTGAAAATATCCTCCGTGGAGGGTTTGTCTAAAACAAACTGAAGCCCAAGATGGATGTAGTCCAATATGAAGGCATGTCTCTTTCCAAGAGATCCATATCCTTCTTGCAAGAGGTTCAAGATGAACCTGACATTGAAAAATTCTTCAAATTCCTCTAGATGGTACCTTCCATAGACCTCCAGAACGTCTCTGGCAGTTTCCCTTGCAAAACGGGAGTCACCCAAAAAGAAGAGCTTGGTGGAAAGTTCCAGCATTGACCAGCATTGCTCACTATCAATGGGCTGCTTAGAGGCCTCAATCACTCTTCGAACCAAGCTTTGCTTGACATACATGGGGTAAGTTGACTGCATAACGGCTTCCAAAATCTTGTCCATGGTTTCTTGTCCAGGCGCAACAATCTATCCTTGTTTGTAAATTATCAACAGGGAAGCTGGAAGACAATTTGAGAAATTTAACTTTACAGAGAACATAAATGATTGCACAAAACATATATGATTTCATAGGCCATACATGCCAAGGATCTCAGATTTCCAGCAATTATTTCAGATTCTCTATCACCAAAAAAAAATGTTTTTATCAAAATATATTACAAGGAGGTCTAAGGGTTTACAAAAGTGTTGCTGTTGAACACCGACTGTTACATTCAAATGCAACGCAACTCAATGGCATGCGTACAAAAGTAAAAGGATGCATTTGACCTGCTTTGCCTGCATTGCAAAGTGATCTCCAATAGGATGTACTTGCTGCATTCAGGGGAATGCAAGGCAGTCAAATGTGAGCAGTCTTTCACAAATTTTTGAAACATGCAAACAGTCTCTTGTCAGTACCTGTGAAGATACTCATTTATCCAGGTAATGGTATATCTAGTAGTATTTAGATGGGGCTCACCCAAGAAGAAGACCTTGGAGAAAAGTTCCAGCAGTGACCAGTATTATTCGCTGTCAATGGGCTACTTGGAGGCCGCAATCAAGCTTTGCTTGAGGTACATGGGATAAGAAGAATGCATTATGGTTTCAAAAATCATGGCCATTGTTTCTTCTTGGATTCCAAGCACATCACTCTACAGCAGTGGTTCTCAACTCCAGTCCTCGGGACCCACCAACAGGCCAGATTTTAAGTATTACCTTGGGGAGATGCAGACTAGAATACTGCAATCACTGAGCAGCAAATGATATCATCTGTGATGTATTTCAGTTATCCTGCAAACCTGGCCTGTTGGGGGGTCCCGAGGACCGGAGTTGAGAACCACTGCTCTACAGTAATCTGTCATTTAGCTACTTCAGGACTGGCTAACATACATTTACATTGTCGATTTAAAGTGTTATACCAGGATGATGACTGTAGCTACAGGTATCATCCCAGTATTGTTATTGATTGAAAAACTCAAGAGGATATAAATACCCAGTGTTACAAAGGGGGTGCCTCATCCATTTGAAAGATATTGGGAGTTGTGGGCAGGTTGGTCCCCAACCAACTTCCACCAAAAAGGAGAAGCTTGCTTATGAGATAAGCTGGATTATTGTGGCACCATATAGTAAAATAATTTAATCAACCAAGGTATAAAACAAAATGTAGACATCATTTATTATTACAAGAAAAAAGTTTTTTGTGAAGCAGAAAGTGACAATATTTAAAAGCAATGGTCACCGAGAGTACACAATTTCCCAATCGTGGGGGGTATACAGCATGGTGTGGGCCACGGACATCAAGTATCTCAACATGTTTCGCGGACGCGGTCCGTTTCCTCAGGAGAAATGTCTGTGGTAATAAAAATAGCACAACCAGTAAATCCAGCAACGCAATTCACAAACATATAAATGGATCTCTATGCCATGAATACATAGTGGGGAGGGTACAAACTAGGGAGAGTGGCCTACCTATATGCCCAATTCCGCCGAGAGCATACACCCGCACACATTTGTTCCTGGTCGGCAGAGAAGGGGTATGTGTAGAGGTCCAATATTGAGTGGTACTCTAAAGATAATTGAATATATATGTAAAGCGATATAAATCACTGATTCCCATGGCTTTAGTAGGACAGGGAAGGGGGAGGGGGGAAAGGAGGGGGAGGTCTCTGCCGACCAGGAACAAATGTGTGCGGGCGTATGCTCTCGGCGGAATTGGGCATATAGGTAGGCCACTTGTCCTAGTAAGTACCCTCCCCACTATGTATTCATGGCATAGAGATCAATTTATATGTTTGTGAATTGCGTTGCTGTATTTACTGGTTGTGCTATTTTTATTACCACAGACATTTCTCCTGAGGAAGCGTACCGCGTCTGCGAAACATGTTGAAATTTTTGGTGGAGGTTGGTTGGGGACCAACCTGCCCCCAACTCCCAATATCATTACAGTATTGTTTTTTTCAGCATATCCCAGTATTGTTTATGTAAAAGCAATCCTACTGCCTAATAGCCTCCAGATGACTCAGTATAGAGTACCTGTCACTGCTTATTGGTATCACAAGGGAGGTTTACATTCCCATAAAAAAATAATAAAATAAATAATAATAATAAAAAAAATGTAAAGCACTTCCATCTCCCCATGCTTGCATGAATACGTAGGTTGCACACGCATATGTAAATGGTGTTCACACCACAAATGTGAGGTATCACTAGGAACGATATAGTGAGAGCAATAATTCTAGTACCAGGCTTCCTATGTAATTCTGAATTGGTAACCTGTAGAGCAGTGGTTCTCAACTCCGGTCCTCGGGACCCACCAACAGGCCAGATCTTAAGTATTACCTTGGGGAGATGCAGACTAGAATACTGCAATCACTGAGCAGCAAATGATATCACCTGTGATGTATTTCAGTTATCCTGCAAACCTGGCCTGTTGTGGGGTCCCGAGGACCGGAGTTGAGAACCACTGCTGTAGAGGCTTTTTAAGCGTCGCCTAAGGAGATTTTTAAGTACCGTCGTTTGGCGCCATTCCATGAGCGTGTGCAATTTTAAAGCAGACTCTCCTCCACCTTGAGTCTTAATGCCCCCTGTTGGCATGGTGTCCACTGTAGCATTTGCAGTGGCAGAGCACTGGCCGTAAGAGGGATTGCTTTCACGCAGTTGGCCAGCTTGTATTGCAATATGTGTGAACTAAATATTGCTGTTTTTCATTGCATAGTTTGCTGGAAAGGGTGAATAACAGTGTGCAGAGGGTCCATCCAGATTTTGCAATTTTAAAGTGTGACATGTTAGGTATCTTTTTTACTCAGTGTAACATCATCTTTTATAATTTACCAAACAGATAGGTATTATATTGTGTGTTTGTGTTTTAAAATTCATTAAAAAGTGTATTTTTTAAAAAAATTTCATTTGAAAAAATGCTATGTAAATGCCATGTGACATGAAAAAACTCGCAACACCCACCATGTTATTCTCTAGGGCCTCTGGTTAAAAAAATATATAATGTTTGGGGGTTCAAAGTAGTTTTCTAACAAAAAATACAGATTTTTACATGTTACAAATAGTACCAGTATTGGCCTGGTCTTAAAGTGGTTAAAGTAGAACTATGGCCTCCTTTTTTGGGTTATTTTTCTCCCACTCATTAATTGAAGAAGTAGCTAGGAAACTCTACATTACAGAACAATTCCAGTTGTGTGTGACCAACTACTACTATTAAGTCTCTGTCAGTCTCTTGTGATATAAAATTAGGGTTGCTTGCCACCCATCCAGCTTTGAATTGGACAATCCATTTTGTATCACCTCTGTCCAGTTTTTTCAATGCTATGCAAAGTGCCTGGTTTGGGTACCCCCATTCCCCATTTCTGAGTGTGGCTGAAGGACCAGCTGTCAATCCACATCCGTATTTGTGTTCCTGCTGGTGGTTCAGCTGGTACCGAAAAACCACTTGAAGACCAGGCTTTTTCTGGCACTTTTTGCTTACAAGTTTAAATCAGTATATTTTGCTAGAAAATTACTTAGAACACCCAAACATTCTACATTTTTTTCTTGTTACAATTGTTTATGTCACACAGTATTTGTGCAGAGGTTTCTCAAATGCAATTTTTTGGGGAAAAAAATACACTTTAATGAATTTAAAAAAACAATGTCTTCTTTACATGTAAAAGCAGAAGTTCAAAGAAAAAAAACATTTTGATCTGCTTAAAAAACGCATTTACTTCTAGCCTGGACCAGAAGTGATGTCATGATGTCACTTTGGTCCTCCAAGGCCATAGAGACGATCAAAGAGTATCTACTGTATGGGAGCAGCTGTCTGCACCATCTGATTTTTTCTAAGGTGAACCGACAGAAAGGGTAAGCTCGGGAAACACCGGCGAGCATCGGGGGGAAAGCATTCCAGTGCGTCATGAGCTGCTTGGAATTCATAGCAGAGTTTCCGCTCTCATATAGCTACACTTAGGATACCGAGACCAGACTCTGATGTGAAAGGGGGAGGAAAACTGAAGACTCTGATGTGAAAGGATAGGGGGGAAACTGAGGACTTGAATGTGAAAGTAGAGGGGGGAAACTGAGAACTCTGATATGAAAGGATATGGGGAAAACTGAGGACTCTGGAGTGAAAGGGAGGGTGGAATGGGGAACTGATGATTCTGAGGTGAAAGGGTAGGGGGGAAACTGAGGACTCTGGAGTGAAAGGGAGAGTGGAATGGGGGAAATGAGAATTCTGTGGTGAAAGTAGAGGGGGGAAACTGAGAACCCTGATGTGAAAGGATAGGGGAGAAACTGAGGACTCTGATGTGAAAGGATAGGGGGGAAACTGAGGACTCTGATGTGAAAGGATAGGAGGAAACTGAGGACCCTGGTGTGAAAGGATAGGAGGAAACTGAGGACTCTGGTGTGAAAGGATGGACGGGGGGACTGAGGACTCTGATGTGAAAGTAGAGGGGAGAAACTGATAACTCTGATGTGAAAGGCTAGGGGGAAACTGTGGACTCTGATGTGAAAGGATAGGGGGAGAAACTGATGACTCTGATGTGAAAGGATAGGGGGGAAACTGAGGATTCTGATGTGAAAGTAGAGGGGGGAAACTGAGGACTCTGATGTGAAAGTAGAGGGGGGAAACTGAGGACTCTGGTGTGAAAGGATAGGGGGGGGGGGAAGCTGAGGACTCTGGTGTGAAAGGAAAGGGGGTAAACTGAGGACTCTCGAGTGAAAGGGATGGTGGAATGGGGGAACTGAGGATTCTGAGGTGAGAGGATAGGGGGGAAATTGAGAACTCTGATGTGAAAAGATGAGGGGGAGCTTCGATGGGGGAAAGGGAGGAAACGGAGGACCCTGAAGTTAAAGGGGGTGTACTAAGGACTCCTATATGAAAAGTGGGGATTGAGAACTCTGATGTGAAAGGGAAGACTATGGTGTAAGAAGGGCTACGTGTTTGGCTGGTTTTGGTACCAAAGCACAAGTCTCTACCCCTGCTTCATCTCTGCTAGAACTCTGTCTATCCTGCTGAGGCCGAGCCCTCCACCATCTTGTGCCCTGCTCCTTGCCATTGGTCTCCACATGACAATGCTGGCCACAGACCTTTGTGTCTCCAAAAGGAAAATTAATGCCCACACAAGAAGCAGTTTTGCTGCACTTTAATTGTGGTATTCAGGAAATAGCATGACAGTCACATCACAAGGACATACACTCACTTGACATTTAGTGGACGGTCCGCAGTAGTCACAAGTGAAAGCATGAGCAGAACCTCAGCAGTCATCTTCCTCACAGTCTCTCTTCTGCCCGGGGTCATTAGTACTCATAGGACTGTGCTCTCTGTAGTCACCTCCTTTCGAGTTACATCTCTCTTGGGAACCCTCCAGGGATTCTGCCTGGCCTAAAAGGCCTTTTGCAACCCACCCTAGCCCCCACCTCTATAAGGGACAGAGTGACTACAGCTGGCTCTTCCTATGTACAGGCCCACTCCTTTAGGCCTCCTGTCCTGTCCATGGCCCAGGTTCGCTTGCCACATCCTCACAGGTGTGGGGTGTTTATCTCCCAAGTCACTAGTGGGTGTGTGCTCCTCCTGCATGTGGGTGCTGACTCAACCCTGACATTACTGTGGGTAGGCTCTACCCAAAAGGGGCCTAACACCTGGTGTTATTACCTGTTGTACCAGACACTATTCTGGTGCAGAGCCACCTAGTGGCCAGCTAACCAACTACATCTTTCTACAAAGGTAGGAATTAGATCCTCTTTGATCGCCTCTATGGCCTTGGAGGACCAGAGCAATGGAATGATGTCACTTCCGGTCCAGGCTGGAAGTAAACTTTTTTTTTTTAACCAAAAAATATTTTTTTTGGTCTTTTGCTAAGGTAAAGGAGGGATTTGGGGTCTTTTTGACCCCAGATCTCTCCATAAAGAGGATCTGTCATCCTGTTTCTATTACAAGGGATATTTACATTCCTTGTAATAGGAATAAAAGGGATAAAAAAAAACAGGAACAGTGTAAAAATAGTAAATAAAATAAACAAGAAAAAAATGTTTTAAGCGCCCCCATCCCTCTGTGCTCACGCACAGAAGCGAAGTCATACGTAAGTCGTGCACGCATATGTAAACGTTATTCGCATTACACATGTAAGTTATCACCGCAAACCTTAGAGCGAGAGCAATAATTCTAGCTCTAGACCTCCTCTGTAACTCTAAATAGGTACCCTGTAAAGGTGTTTAAAGCATTGTCTATGGAGATTTTTAGGTACCATAGTTTGCCGCCTTTCCACGAACGTGCGCAACTTTAAAGCATGACATGTTAAGTATTTATTTACTCGGCGTAACATCATCTTCACATAATACAGAAAATTGGGTATATAGTTTGCTTTGGTTTTCTTCAATTCATTAAAGCGTATTTTTCCCCCAAAATATTGAGTTTGCAAAACCGCTGTGCACATGTGTGACATAAAAAAGTGCAACGATCGCCATTTTATTCCCTAGGGTTTCTGATAAAAAAAAATATACAGTATTTCACAAAAGTGAGTACACCCCTCCCATTTTTGTAAATATTTTATTCTATCTTTTCATGTGACAACACTGAAGAAATGACACTTTGCTACAATGTAAAGTAGTGAGTGTACAGCTTGTATAACAGTGTAAATTTGCTGTCCCCTCAAAATAACTCAACACACAGCCATTAATGTCTAAACCGCTGGCAACAAAAGTGAGTACACCCCTAAGTGAAAATGTCCAAATTGGGCCCAATTAGCCATTTTACCTCCCCTGTGTCATGTGACTTGTTAGTGTTACAAGATCTCAGGTGTGAATGGAGAGGAAGTGTGTTGAATTTGGTTTATCGCTCTCACTCTCTCATACTGGTCACTGGAAGTTCAACATGGCACCTCATGGCAAAGAACTCTCTGAGGATCAGAAAAAAAGAATTGTTGCTCTACATAAAGATGGTCTAGGCTATAAGAAGATTGCCAAGACATAGAAACTGAGCTGCAGCATGGTGGCCAAGACCATACAGCGGTTTAACAGGACAGGTTCCACTCAGAATAGGCCTCACCATGATCGACCAGTTGAGTGCACATGCCCAGCGTCATATCCAGAGGTTGTCTTTGGGAAATAGACGTATGAGTGCTGCCAGCATTGCTGCAGAGGTTGAAGGGGTGAGGGGTCAGCCTGTCAGTGCTCAGACCATACGCCACACACTGCATCAAATTGGTCTGCATGGCTGTCATCCCAGAAGGAAGCTTCTTCTAAAGATGATGCACAAGAAAGCCCCCAAACAGTTTGCTGAATACAAGCAGACTGAGGACATGGATTACTGGTACAATGTCTTGTGGTCTGATGAGACCAAGATAAACTTATTTGGTTCAGATGGTGTCAAGCTCTGGTGAACTCCATGCCCAAGAGGGTTAGGGCAGTGCTGGAAAATAATGGTGGGCGCACAAAATATTGACACTTTGGGCCCAATTTGGACATTTTCACTTAGGGGTGTACTCACTTTTGTTGCCGGCGGTTTAGACATTAATGGCTGTGTGTTGAGTTATTTTGAGGGGACAGCAAATTTACACTGTTATACAAGCTGTACACTCACTACTTTATATTGTAGCAAAGTGTCACTCACTTTTGTGATATACTGTAGTGCATAACCTTTGGGGTTTATAAATAGTTTTCTAGCAAAAAATACTGATTTAAACTTGCAAACAAAAAGTGCCAGAAAAAAATGTCTTTTTGTTTACATACTAAGACTTGAGCACACTGTCATACATGAGGCCGGAGTTGTGCTTTAACTTCTGCTCCCTCTTTCCTCCAGCTGGCAATAATCTTCCTTGCTAGGACATCTTAATATGTCCCTAGATCAGGTTTTAAATAGAATCTTGCAATCTCACCCTATATCTCTGATCCTTTTTTGCTGAGATCATGCTTTTCTGTGCCAATAAATTCTTGCAAGATAATTCTTATGAATAATAAACAAGGCGAAGAATTTGGATTGGCCCTTGCCATCATTTAAAGGAGACGTGTTCCCTAAATAAACAGGATGCAATGCTGAATGTGAATATCCCATATTTACTACTTGCAGCCAGCAGGTGTCATGCAAAAGGCTGCTGCTGCTGTTGGGTTTCTCATGAATTTCTTGCTATGCTGTGAATAGCCTGAATAGTTTGACATTGTGCTTTTTTCATATTATGCACGCACAGCTCAATGAGTCAGAAAAGGGACGTGGGATGCCTTGATGTCTGTTTTTTTATGCATCAATGGGCATTGTAGGCAGTACTGATGACGATGGCAGTGCATGAATATGTATATAATTTGCAGCACCTGGTAGCCAACTCCTCCCATAGCAAGCTCAGCTTTACTCACCATTTCAATGGCTGTTAGACCTCAATGAACTAGTGCAGAACGCATTAAAATATGTGCAAACCTGCTGTTAACTTTGCAAGCCGAATTTGTACTTAGTTTAGTGATCATTTTGAACATATATGCCAATCGTCCTGGACTTGCTGGGACAGTCCTACATCTTGGCCCTCTGTCCCACCAATGACCTGTCCAAGGCCATGTCCCGGGATCTCAGCATCAGCCTTATTTGCACAGGCCCAGTAACTCAAAATGACGTAAACTGTGGGAATTAGTTATATAGTAAAGTAAATGTGCAAAAGGAAAGAGCAGCAGGCACTCTATCTGACCAAAAAAAATGTGCTGCGCTAAAATAATAACTTAAAAAAACAGGTAATCATAAATAAATGAACAACCACAAGGGGCAAGATCACCCTCCTGTGGGTATAGGTTAGATGCTAGTAACTCATAAATATAATGCATATACAAATGGACAAAAAAGTAAAAAGATATTAGAAAAAAAGGCTCTAGTAAAAAGTCCTAAAGAGTGAAGAAATTCCAACAAAAATGTATCCAGTGAAATTAAATATATCCAACTTCCGTGATTCACCAGTGCCACCACCGACAGGGAATGCCAAGATGTCTGCTTACCAGAAAAGTTAGATTCACATGACTATACGGCCAGCAAATCAATCTGGAAATAGCGAATCAAAGTGAAAAATGGACTTTAAAGGCACATATTATCAAAAAATTGTAAATTTTATTATATTACATTAAAATCCAAAATAGCACATATATACATATTATACATACAATAGGACCATATTCGCTACAAAACTGATAAAAAGTAAAGAGCAATGATATAAACCCCACTGGACTATGCTGGAGCCCAATAAGGCACAATCAACTACCAATTTAGCCAATTAAGGCCAACGATAGTAGACCATTGGGGTACCACTGTATCTTTAGGTAAGTACTTGCAAATACTGTTCAACATGTTTCACGATCCTTGATCGCTTCCTCAGGAACTTGATAATAGCTTGCAAGCAGCAAATCAATCTGGCTTGTGTGGGATATACCCAACGGGTCTCGACCATACAATTGAACCGATGGAACCGACACCAGTCAGCCAACCAATCCGCTGGACCCACAGATGGAGGGGAGGAAAGAATCACTCCACAATCTCGCTTACACCATCAGATGGCAGGCAATGCTAATGGAGGAAAAAAAAGGCTCCACATAGTGTAAATCCAAAACACCTTTTATTAAAATAGGTGTACAATTGATAATAAAAGCCGGCATACAAAAGATAAAAACAAACTGGGATCAGCACCCAAGCCTCAGCCGACGCATTTTGATGATGATGCCCCAGATGCCCAATTGGGCCAAACGTGTCAGTGAGGCTTGGGTGCTGATCTCAGTTTGTTTTTATCTTTTGTATGCCGGCTTTTATTATCATTATTATTATCAAGCGTGATCTTGCCCCTTGTGGTTTTTCACTTATTTATGATTACCTGTTTTTTTAAGTCAATATTTTAGCTCAGCACATTTTTTTTTCGATATGTGGGAATTAGTTGGCGGTTCCCACATATTTAGAGGTGTGGTATTGGCAGAACCAGCCAGTAAAGTGGTCATGCTGGGAGATTGTTGCATATTTAGAGGTGTGGTCTCGGCTGGACCAACCACTAAAGTGTCCTCAGTGGGCGATCCCTCAATATTTAGAGGTGTGGTCTTGGCTGGACCAACCAGTAAAGTGTCCACAGTGGGCGATCACTGAATATTTAGAGGTGTGGTCTCGGCTGGACCAACCAGTAAAGTGCCCACAGTGGGCGATCCCTGAATATTTAGAGGTGTGGTCTTGGCTGGACCAACCAGTAAAGTGGTCATGCTGGGAGATTGTTGCATATGTAGAGGTGTGTTCTCCGGTGGACCAACCAGTAAGGCTGGGTTCACACCTATGCAAATTGGATGCGGGTTCTCGTCCGGTTCACATATGTGCGGTGCATTTGCACTCCGCATTTCACAGAAAACGTGTGCGTTTGCGCCCGGTGATCCTGTTAGTTGCACCCACACACAAGATATCGGCTCAAGGGACGGATAAGCTTTGCCTTAGTGCGGGAAGCAGAACAGGGCAGACCAGAGTGGGGGCGGGGACGGGACGGGGGAGTCGTCGGACGTGTAGGGTGTCGGCAGTGCCCTGGTAGGGCATGGAGTTACAAAGCAGAGAGGAGGAGAACTAACTGTACACTGAAGGAGGCATGAAGCTCCGCTGACTGTACAGGGACTGATGCATGAGGATAGCAAGAGGCGGCTCTTTAGTTAGGCAAACTAGGCGGCCTTGCGAGGCCTCTGGCAGTGCGAGTCCTTAGGTGACCGCCTAATTTGCCTAATTAGAGAGCCACCTCTGGTTTGAAGCAAGGGCATATAGACTGAGGATGCAGGAGAAGAAAGGATATCTCCACCGGCACCAGGCCAAATTCAAGAAACTCCCAATTGGACCAAATTTGGTCACAAGCCACCAACAGGCAAATCCCCAGTGCAATCATAAATCTATGGCCATAAGAGGGTCAGGGTGCAAGCTCAGCCACACTGTATCTATATGGAGGCACACATGGCAGAGGACTGCCAACGAGATCCAACAGCAGCTTCACCATCCTATAATACCATGATGACACATGAAGGCATACCTGTCCTATAAAGCCATGGTGACACATGAAGTCATACCCATCCTATAATACCATGATAACACATGAAGTCATACCCATCCTATAATACCATGGTGACACATGAAGTCATACCTGTCCTATAATACCATGGTGATACATGAAGTCATACCCATCCTATAATACCATGGTGACACATGAAGTCATACCCATCCTATAATACCATGGTGACACATGAAGTCATACCTGTCCTATAATACCATGGTGACACATGAGGTCATACCCATAAAGCCATGGTGACACATGAAGTTATACCCATCCTATAATACCATGGTGACACATAAAGTCATACCCATCCTATAATACCATGGTGACACATGAAGTCATACCCATCCTAAAATACCACGGTGACACATGAGGTCATACCCATCCTATAATATCATGGTGACACACGAAGTCATAAGATAAGATAAGATAAACCTTTATTCGTCCCACAGTGGGGAAATTTCTTTGTTACAGCAGCATGAAAAAATTAAAAATAAATGCAAATATATAAAACAATAGACATACTATAGTATACAAGTACATACACAACACAATGTATAACTACAATATATACCCATCCTATAATATCATGGTGGCACATTAAGTCATACCCATCCAATAATACCATGGTGACACATGAAGTCATACCTGTCCTATAAATCCGTGGTGACACATGAAGTCATACCCATCCTATAATGCCATGGTGACACATGACGTCAAAGCTGTCCTATAAAGCCACGGTGACACTTGAAGTCATACCCATCCTATAATACCATGGTGACACATGAAGACATACCCATCCTATAATACCATGGTGACACATGAAGTCATACCCATCCTATAATACCATGGTGACACATGAGGTCATACCCATCCTATAATACCATGGTGACACATGAGGTCATACCCATCCTATAATACCATGGTGACACATGAGGTCATACCCATCCTATAATACCATGGTGACACATGAAGTCAAAACTGTCCTATAAAGCCATGGTGACACATGAGGTCATACCCATCCTATAATACCATGGTGACACATGAAGTCAAAGCTGTCCTATAAAGCCATGGTGACACATGAGGTCATACCTGTACTATAATACCATGATGACACACAAAGTCATACCTGTCCTATAAATCAATGGTGACACATTAAGTCATACCTATCCTATAATACCATGGTGACACATGAGGTCATACCCGTCCTATAATACCATGGTGACACATGAGGTCATACCTGTCCTATAAATCAATGGTGACACATGAAGTCATACCTGTCCTATAAATCAATGGTGACACATTAAGTCATACCTATCCTATAATACCATGGTGACACATGAGGTCATACCTGTCCTATAATACCATGGTGACACATGAGGTCATACCCGTCCTATAAATCAATGGTGACACTTGAAGTCCTACCCATCCAATAATACCATGGTGACACATGAAGTCATACCTGTCCTATAAATCAATGGTGACACTTGAAGTCCTACCCATCCTATAATACCATGGTGACACATGAGGTCATACCCATCCTATAATACCATGGTGACACTTGAAGTCCTACCCATCCTATAATACCATGGTGACACATGAGGTCATACCCATCCTATAATACCATGGTGACACATGAGGTCATACCCATCCTATAATACCATGGTGACACATGAAGTCAAAGCTGTCCTATAAAGCCATGGTGACACATGAGGTCATACCTGTACTATAATACCATAGTGACACATGAAGACATACCCATCCTATAATACCATGGTGACACATGAAGTCATACCCATCCTATAATACCATGGTGACACATGAGGTCATACCCATCCTATAATACCATGGTGACACATGAGGTCATACCCATCCTATAATACCATGGTGACACTTGAAGTCCTACCCATCCTATAATACCATGGTGACACTTGAAGTCCTACCCATCCTATAATACCACAGTGACACATGAAGTCATACCTGTCCTATAATACTATGGTAATCATTATCCTGATATCTAAGCTTTGTAACCTGAACTTGTGGAATGCTGTCTCGATTTAAAGTGTATCTAACCCCAAAACCAAAAACTTGAAATATTGCAGCTCACCAGTCCCTAGATGTGGTAGCTGCATTAGTGTTCAATCTTCAGACTTTTATCCTTTATTTTCGCCTGGTGATCCTGCCAGTAACAGACTACCTGACCCAAGATGACAACGCTCACTGACCCTGCTGTATCTATGGATGAGCTACGTTGTCACCCTATGGCAGGACAACAAAACACCTCCCCCTCTACATAACATGGGTGGTAGGAGCCCCCTTTACTATGTTCCTAGCTTCCTCAGTGTACCCCCCCCAGGTAAGGTTGCCTTTAAACTCAAACACATATGAATTACACAGGTTGTTCTGAGGCTAATTGAATGCAGATAAGGCACCAAGTGAGTTTAATTACCACCTTAATCAGAACCTGTGTAATTTATATGTGTTGGGTTTGAGGTGGCAACCCTACCTTCAGGTGTAGTGCACCAATGCAGCTGGGAACAAAGTGTTAATAAGAGTTTAGAACAAGCAGAGAGCACAGGAAGTTATCAGATTTCTGGCCGGATCAACAGGTATTCTGAACAGATATAACAAAATGCTTTCAATGGTATATTTTAAAGACTGATAGGGAGCAAATAAGAGGAGTTTATTTTTGGGGTGTACATGCCCTTTAAGCATCCTGCAGCAGCAGAAGATTGTAGGGCAGGGATATGCAATTAGCGGACCTCCAGCTGTTGCAAAACTACAAGTCCCATCATGCCTCTGCCTCTGGGTGTCATGCTTGTGGCTGTCAGAGTCTTGCTATGCCTCATGGGACTTGTAGTTCTGGAGGTCAGCTAATTGCATATCCCTGCTGTAGGGTGTCGTGGACACGCCCCTTCTTCCCACCAGCAGAACTGACACATTTCTCGCTTGATCTATACCAGGAAAGCTTGCCTAGCTTTACCAGAGCAGTCATAGAAAAGTGATGAGAAAGTTGATGCTGCAGCCCCTGCACCTAACAGAGCCCGATTCTGTAGGAAAGTGAGCATGCACTTTAATCGATGGATACAGTTGCATTGGATCTAATGACATCGCATGTCTCACTCACCTGGCTGTGATCGCACACGGAGACACACAGGACACCATCCGAGGGATTTCGGAGAGGATAATGCAGTCGTTTCTAGAAATAGACAGAACTGGCCGCGTGCGTTGATGGTAGCGAGCCGATGAAAAAAAAAAAAAAAAGATGGGAACGTCGGTCATGAATTATCCAACTGTGTAATCCGGTCCCAGGGAAAGGATGAGACGCTGCGTCTGCTCCCTCTGCAGGATCTACAGGATCCTTCTCTGCCCAAAGTTCAATATCTCACCACGCCCACTGCGTGCGGACAGCGCTTTCACCACACACACGCCAAGGCAAGGGCATCATCCCCTCACCATCTCCAGTGAGAAAAAAGCTTAAAGGGTAACTCCACTTTTGTGGGGGGGAAAAATTGCAATTAACCACTTCAGCCCCGGAAGGATTTCTCACATTAGGACCAGAGCACTTTTTGCGATTCGGCACTGCGTCGCTTTAACTGACAATTGCGCGGTCGTGCGACGTTGCACCCAAAGGAAATTTACGTCCTTTTTTCCCCACAAATAGAGCTTTCTTTTGGTGGTATTTGATCCCCTCTGCGTCATTTCTGATCGCCGCTATAAACAAAAGAAGAGCGACAATTTTGCAAAAAAAAAAAAACAATTTTTGTTACCTTTTGCTAAAACACAAATCCAAAAAAAAAAAATTAAAAAATAATTTTTTTCATAGGTTTTGGCAGATTTATATTCTTCCTCATATTTTTGGTATAAAAAAAATTGCAATCGGCATTGCACAAAAGTTGCCGCGTTTACAAATGATGAGAATTAATTTCTGGGTTTTTATTTATTTTTTTATATTTTACTAGTAATGGCGGCGATCTGCGATTTTTAGCGGTACTGCGATATTGCGACTGACATGTCGGACCATTTTGACACTTTTTTGGGACCTTTGGCATTTATACAGCGATCAGTGCTATAAAAATGCACTGATTACTGTGTAAATGCCATTGGTAGTAAAGGGGTTAACCTGCAGGGGGGCGCTCTAAGTTTTAACTGTGTTCCCTGGGCGTGTTCTAACTGTATGCCGGCTGGGCTGGCAGGGGGAGGGGAGTAATCACAGCCCTTCCCCCTCTATGAGAACGGAGATCCATGTTTACATACACGGATCTCCGTTCTCTCACTACAGGGGGGGGCATCGCGGGTAGCCGGCGGCGATCGAGTCCGCCCTACCCACTCCCTGACCCCCCTGGGACACAGTGAGCGCGCAAACGCGCCTCTGGCAGCGCGCTCGCTCACAATACTCGTTCTCGCGGTCACCATAAGGTGACGGTGTTTCGCGATAACGAACCACTTTGTCGCTGTCAAGCCACGGCGGGCGGTCAGCAAGTGGTTAAAAAAAATAATAATATTATAACGCATACAAGTGCGACACAAGTCATATTATAACTGAATGTCATTATAAATGACCTTTCCTTTTCATTCTGCAGCTCTGTCATTTCCTGTAAAATGCAATATGACGACCTGGAGGCCTTCTGTATACAGAAGATGTACAGGGCGCCCTCCCAGAAATGTCATTCCCTGCTCATGTGATTGGCTCTCCGATTTCCCTGAAGTCTGCACTAAGATACAAGTCAGATTTTTGGCATCCCCTGCAACATAAATGTCATTTTTTTTTTGGTGAGATACTCCCAATAGGAAATCACGTCTAAAGGGATGCAGACCCTGCAGCTTTCCTCGTTAGAGCCCTGCAGGTGCAGCAGCTGATTGATAAATATGAAACTATTCCATTTCCTATTTCTTTTGCATACGGACACAGACAAGCAAACAGCAGGACAGAATAACAAAAGGTAGAAATCTGCAGCAACATTTGTTAAAATCGGTGCAATGCACACAGATCACCCGGAGGGGAATGACGCATCAGCGTTCTGGGTGCCCTTAAAGAGCTGGTTGTATGTGTAAGACTAGATATCTTGATCATCCCACCCCCTATTTACATCAGAAGTCAAGAGTCCCCCACCCTCCCTTACATCACAGTGCACCCCCTCCCACTTACCATGTGCTGCTGCCGGGAAGAAGCTGAGGGCAGGGCTCAAAACAGAAATCGCAGAGTCTGGAGAAGGACCAGAGGAGGGCTGGAGTCTCCTGCCAGAGTCTGCTGAATGCTGAGATCAGGGGAGGCGGAGAGAAGGGGGTGCTGTGGTTGAACAGAGAAGTGCAGGATCTGTAGGAGGAGTTCTAACCTCCTCTCTAAGGTCCACTGCTGAGACAGGGAGGCAGAGACAATCCTCGCTGCAGCTGCACAGAGAAAGTTCAGGATCTGTCAGAGGAGTTCTGTCTTCCTCTCTGTTGCCGGCTAAAACAAGGTGATGGTGGAGACAAGGAGGGGTTCCGCAGCTAAAGGAGAGGTGCAAGGGCCACATGAAATGACCTGGAGGGCCAGATTCGGGCCGCAGGCCTTGTGTTTGACACATGTGGGCTAGATGATGCTGGATTTTCTCCAGGCAGGAAATGCGGCAGGACTTTATCTGACTTGCAGCAGCTTCTAGTGCACATTGTGAGAACCTCACAGTGTGCAGTGAAATCAGAGTAAGCAATTTCATAACAGGAGCGGAGCCTGTGCAAGACTGAAGGGAAGGTTGGAGGTCAGATTTAAAAGACACAAATTAATACAGCTCTGTAATTATTATTACATCATTCAAATTTTTTTATAGGCAGGGTAAGTATCTGGTATCAACCTCTTGCAGGCCCTGTACAGAAGAGCTCAGATTGGAAGAAGTACAGGCAGCAGAAGGAACCAAATCAGTTCATGCGCTAACAAAGGAGAATGTTGATAGGAGGAGAGAGCAGAGTGACAGAAAGGTGGGCTTGTCACCATGCAACTTCTTCACTGTCCAATCACAGCTAATGGCAGGTTCATGACAGCCTTGGCCCAGAGGAAGTGAGCTGAATGATGAAGGTGTCATTAATTGCTTGCATACCGCCCCACGTACATCCACACGCGCTGGATCACGTATCTGGTATGTGATCAGCGCTGCCATGTAAGGCGTGGGCGCGCACCCACCGACCCGGGTGTGCTGTGATTTGTTACAGCACAAGCCAATCAGCGGATCCCGGCCAGCGATTAATCGCTGATCGACTCCGTCACTTCAGGGAAGGGAGCTCTGTGTTCTAAACAACACAGAGCTCTGTACACTGACAGGCCAGCTTGCTGCTTTTTATTCCCTGCAAAGTAGGGAAAAAACAAGATCGCTTAGTAAAAGCATCACATAGCACACGTTACACATAGTCAGGCACACATTTAACCCCTTGATCGCCGCTAGATGTTAACCCCTTCCCAGTCAGTGTCATTAGTACAGTGACAGTGTATTGTATCAACACCGATCACTGTATTAGTGTCACTATTGGTGTCAGTGTCAGTTAGTGTCAGATTGTCCTCCACACAAGTCGCTGATCACCATCATTACTAGTATAAAGAAATTCCAGTATATATCCCATAGGTCAGTGTTTCCCAACCCAGTCCTCAAGGCACACCAACAGGTCATGTTTTCAGGATTTCCCTCAGATGAAACAGCTATGGTAATTACTAAGGCAGTGAAACTGATCAAATCACCTGTGCAAAATAATGGAAATCCTGAAGACATGACCTGTTGGTGTGCCTTGAGGACTGGGTTGGGAAACACTGCCATAGGTTGTAGACGCGATAACTTTTACACAAACCAAATTTTTTTTTTTTTTTCTTTTACCAAAGTCATGTAGAATAATACATTTTGGCCTCACAAAGGATTTTTTTTTTTACACTTTTTATTGGAAAAGTTTTGTAGCAGAAGGTAAAAATATTTTTTTTTCAAAATTTTTGGTCTTTTTTTTTTTCATTTATATAATAAAAAATGGGGGGAAAAAACTCAGTGGTGGTCAAATACCACCAAAAGAAAGCTCTATTTGTGTGAAAACAAATATATAAATGTAATGTGTGTGTTGCATGACCGCGCAATTGTCAGTTAAAGTAGCGCAATCCTGAATATCAAAAAATGTCAAAAAAAGGTGGGTAAAGCCTTCCGGAGGGCAAGTGGTTAAATCTAGAAGACTGAGGGCATCTTGTGGTGAGAAGAAGTACTGCAGTGTACTGCTCCAGAGTGAAAGCAAATATTGCATGAAAAGCTACTTTTATATCTTCTATATCTATGTCTTCACTCCAAAGACATGCTGGTAGGTAAATTGGCTCCTGTCTAAATTGGCCCTAATATAATTGGCCCTATAGTATGTGCATGAATGTGAGTTAGATTGTAAGCTCCTCGAGGGCATGGACTGATGTGAATGCACGAAATATATATATACAGCGAATTGCGAGGAACGTGGTTAACGAGCGCTTCGCAATACAAAATTTTTTTTTTAAATCCTGGCTCGGTTTGCGAGCGCTGTCTCGCTAAACGAGCAGGATTAAGCCTCTGTGCATGCAATACCGCATGTGGCCAGAGGTGCGGGGGCACTGGTGAGGCTCAAAAACGCTCAGAAGCATTCGAAAATACCGAAAGTGTAAACAGTTCCCGATTGTTTCCGAGCGTCTCCGAGCCTCACCAGTGCCACCACACCTCTGGCCACATGCGGTATTGCGTACACTAGCGCCCCCGGACCTCTGGCCACATACAGTACTGCATAGACAAGCAGTCATTGTGGAACGAATGATCTGAGTTTCCATTGTTTCCTATGGGGAAACATGCTTTCATATACGAGTGATTTGGATTACAAGCATTCTCCTGGAACGGATTATATTCTTAATCCAAGGTTCCACTGTATATGTAAAGTGCGGTGTAAATTGACGGCACTATATAAGTACCTGTAATACATAATAAATATTTTATATCTTTTTTGATTTTTAAAGTGTTTAATAAGCTTTCAGAAAAAATGGAAAAAAAATGAAGCACAAAACAAATCTCGCCAGTGTTAATTGCTTTAGGGCTTGTTCACACGAGCAGCCAGGGGGCGGTAAGAGCAAGCAGTGGAGCTGCAGTTTTACCACCCACCACCCACCTAAACAAGGGCGTGCAGCCCCTCTTGGCTGCACACATGCTGCTGAACAAATGAAAGGGTATGTCGCAGTGGGTGGGCAGTGCCACCACTGAATGCAAACCACTCGAGTGAATGGGGCTGTGCCACAACCGCCCTGCAATGCGATGCATTTTCAAGGTTAAACAAGGTGGTGAGAAGGCAGCATATCACATCCCCAAGCCTCCTGTCAAAGACCTCTGAAAAGCAATCCTCCGTGGGTCGCTTTTCAGGTCCTCTGCATATATGAATGAGCCCTAAAGCTGAACTCCATGCAGATATTTATTGAAAATAAATACATATCTATATGTGTGTGTGTGTGTTTGAAATGCAGCTAGTATGAATACCAACATTTATTTGATTTCAGCTTTATGTAACTCCATAAAATATTTATATTAAAAAAATCTATATATATATATATAATTTTTTTTATAAGTATTTTATGGAGTTGCATAAACCTGAAATCAAATAAATGTTGGTATTCATACTAGCTGCATTTCATACACACATATTTATTTTTTTAGAGATACTGTATATATGTTTATGAAATGCAGCTAGTATGAATACCCAAATGTATTTGATTTCAGGCTTCTGTAACCTCATGTACAGCAGCCCTGGGAGGGGGGGGGGTTATATTCCATTTGCATGCATTGACAATAACATGCTGGCAGGAGGAGAGAGCAAAGAGACAGGACTCATCGTTGTGTTGCTGCTCCAATCACAGGCTGGGGGGCACCTAGCTGCATTGCCCTGATGCAGAGAGACAACATGTCACCAGGTGGGCTGTACTGTCCACCCCAGCTGCATCAATCACAGGACAGGATGGGAGAAATCCAAAGCTTCTGGCACCTTTCATGTACTTTCATGTATTTGTTTGTTTTGAGTTCAGCTTGAACCCCATAACAGCTGGGAGTTTCTATTGTCTCAGCAGGCTTTCCTGTAGATGTGATCCCTTCTACATCCATGTGCAGCCCATTTACAGCAGGGCTGCCGTGGGAGAGTAAGAAGCTGCCCAAGGAGCCAAGTGCTGAAAAGTAGACAAGTGCAGGACGAAAAAAATGGTTTCATTTTGTTTCGATTCGTCATTTGCGAAAATGTATTTAGTTAAATTTGTTTTCGGAATTCATTTTGTTTATTCGAGTTCCATTCAAAATCAAATTTATTCTATTTGAAATTCAAATTTTGGAAGATGGTTATATTCTTTCTATTCTATTGTTTTTTTTATATTCTATTCTTTTCTATTACATTCTATTCTTTTCTATTCTATTCAAACTCAAATTTATTCTATTCGAAATTTGATTTCCAGAAGATGGTTATATTCTTTCTATTTTATTCTATTCTACTGTTTATATTCTTCTATGTTCTATTCAATTTGAATTCCAATATATTCTACTTGAAATTCAAATTTCGGGAAGAAGGTTATATTGTTTCTATTTTATTTTATTCTATTGTTTTTTTCTATTCTATTCTTTTTGAATTCAAATTTATTCTATTTGAAATTTGACTTTCAGAAGATGGATATATTCTTTCTATTGTATTCTATTTTTTTGTATTCTTATTCTATTCCTTTATTTTCTATTCTGTTTTGTTCTGTTTTACTCTATTCTTTTCCATCCTATTCTATTCATTTGTTTTCTATTTTATTATTTTCTATTCTATTTAAACTCAAATTTATTCTATTCGAAATTCAAATTCCAGAAGACGGTTATATTCTTTCTATTTTATTCTATTCTACTGTTTCTATTATTTTCTATTCTATTCTATTCAATTAGAATTCCAATATATTCTACTTGAAATTCAAATTTCGGGAAGAAGGTTACATTGTTTATATTTTATTTTATTCTATTGTTTTTTTCTATTCTATTCTTTTTGAATTCAAATTTATTCTATTTAAAATTTGACTTTCAGAAGATGGTTATATTCTTTCTATTGTATTCTATTCTTTTTGTATTCTTATTCTATTCCTTTATTTTCTATTCTGTTTTGTTCTGTTTTACTCTATTCTTTTCCAGCCTAGTCTCTTCATTTGTTTTCTATTTTATTATTTTCTATTCTATTTAAACTCAAATTTATTCTATTCGAAATTCAAATTCCAGAAGACGGTTATATTCTTTCTATTTTATTCTATTCTACTGTTTCTATTCTTTTCTATTCTATTCTATTCTATTTGAATTCCAATATATTCTAGTTGAAATTCAAATTTCGGGAAGAAGGTTATATTGTTTCTATTTTATGTTATTCTGTTGTTTGTTTTTTCTATTCTATTCTTTTTTTTCTATCCTATTCTATTTGAATTCAAATGTATTCTATTTGAAATTTGACTTTCAGAAGATGGTTATATTCTTTCTATTGTATTCTATTCTTTTTGTATTCTTATTCTATTCCTTTATTTTCTATTCTGTTTTGTTCTGTTTTACTCTATTATTTTCCATTCTATTCTATTCATTTAACCAAGTAAAAATAAACTGCGCTACAGTCCAAATAGAATAAGGTAGCAGCGGCTGGAAAATAAATGCAGAATGTCAATAATAAAGCCGCGCTGAAAATAAGTCTTCAAAAACCACAACTTTTCAGATGTTATTCAAAACACCCCGTGCACGGCACACTAAAGTGAATCCACCACTGTATAATGAGGGGGCTTACCAGACACCGCTGGGAGCCCAGCTTATGTTGTTGTCAGGTATCACTCACTCCTCCACTGTATGCACATAGAGACAGCCTTAACCGGGTTTAAGTTGAACCTCAGCAACCGCTCACTCACAGCAGGGCAGGTTGGCGCATAAACAGAGATCCCATGTACAAGTCCGTGCACCAGGGGAAAGAAGGACTCGATATAGTGAAGTACAGTAATTACTTTTATTTGGATGAACAATAAAAATATTGTACTCACATCGATATCTTTAAAACACGCGTGTAAATAAAAGCCGGCAATCCTCAGCAACTGTTGCTTTAGTGTGCCGTGCACGGGGTGTTTTGAATAACATCTGAAAAGTTGTGGTTTTTGAAGACTTAGTTCCAGCGCGGCTTTATTATTGATATTCTATTCATTTGTTTTCTATTCTATTATTTTCTATCCTATCCATTCATTTTGTATTCTATTATATTATTATCTATTCTGTTCCTTTATTTTCTATTCTATTTAATTCTCTTCTGAAATTACAATTCGATTAAAAAATGATTCGAATTAGATTAAAAAAAATTCAAAAACTATTTGAATTACATCCGAAATTTTCCTTTTTGTTATACGGATACATCTCAATTTCTGAGTAATGAAAAATTTGTCCGAATTTCGAATCGGAAGGAAACGAGCCACACATGTCTACTCAGAAGAAGCGTGCTGACAAGAGGAGAGAGCAGAGTAACAGATTGATTAGCTCATCGCTGGGCTGCTTCTGTCCAATCACAGGTTGGGGGCTGGTCCGGGATGACCTGGGCTCAGAGGCAGTGTGTTGTAATGATGCTGGAAAGAAATGAGCTATGGATTTGTTTTGACCGTAACAAAAGCTGTTCGCAGTTTGCTGATAGGACAAACGAAATTTCCAGATTTGGCCATTTGTCGGCCTGAGCCCCTGGCTGCGGCAGCCGGGATTTATTTAGTTAATGGGTATAACGTGGAGGGATTGTTGGGTGAGGTCCTCCGATTATTTCGGTACAATATAATAGAAGAGAAGGTTTCTTCTTTGATGAATGTCCTGGGTGCACTTACCTGTGATGAAAGGAAACCCATTATAGAGAGACAAAGAGAGCTGGAGGTTGCATCCTTTGGCGGTACTCCAATACCGTGCCGCCGCTTTGATCCCATGGAATATATCAGGGGGCACTGATGCCGTCAGGACAATGGAGGCGTTGAGTTCCTGGCTGATTTCAGGCGGCGCTCACACTGGGAGAATATCGGCACATGGATTCTATAGGGGTCTTCAACATCTCAGTGCAGCACAGCGTGATTTTTTTCATGCATTGAGACCAGGGCCGGCTCTACCATTAGGCGAAGTAGGCGGCTGCCTAGGGTGCCACTGCCACCCAGGGCGTCCAGCCGCTGTTGATCTGTCACTGGTCTGCATCGATCACTCATGTCAATGGAGAGCCGTGGCTGGCAGCACACCAGGGAGGTAAAATGAGGTGGGTCCAGGGGCACAGGTGCAGGCCTATGGACCACGGCTAGAGAAATGGGTAGAGAGGTGCTGCAAAAATCTCCACCACCTCCATCGTATACATGGACAGGGCAAAGGGGGTGAAGTCGGGGGCGGAGCCAAATGGGGGCAGCAAAATGAGGTTTCGCCTAGGGTGTCAAAAACCCTTGCACCAGCCCTGATTGAGACGCTCTGCGTCAAGGGGACCCCGATCATTCTGCAATGCAGGAAAAAATTGCTCCTGCTGTATTTTTATTTATTTATTTTTTTAGTGCAGCACATTGCAACACAGATTGTGCATTGTGGTACTCTGCATTGCACAGGTGCTTTGTGTGTGTGTGTGCATTGCGATGCCAGTGAAAAAAAAAGATAATATTACATACATATAATTTAATTTGTATATAATATAATAATAATAATAATAAGACAATAGATGTATATAATATAATAATAATAAGACAATAGATGTATATAATATAAAAAAAAAATAAGACAATACATACATAGAGTATTATTATGTATTATATGTTTATAATAATATGACATAATAATAATAAAATATTATAATAATATCACAATAATATAAATAAAAAAATGAATGAAAATAAAAAATAATAATAAGACAATACACGCATTGCAACACAAATCATGCATTGTGGTGCACTGCATTGCTCAGGTGCTTTGTCTGAGTGGGTGCATTGCGGTGCCATTGAAAAAAATAATAATAATATTACATACATATAATATAATTTGTATATAATATAATAATAACAAGACAATAGATGTATATAATATATAAAAAAATAATAAGACAATACCTACATACTGTATTATTATGTATTATATGTTTATAATAATTTAACTTAATAATAAAATATTATAATAATAATTATCATCATCATAATAATATTAATTAAAAAAATGAATAACAATAAAAAATAGTAATAAAACATTACACGCATTGAGATGCACTATGTTAAGGTGACCCCAATCATTTTAAATGGGCACAATGCGAAAATTGCTCCTGCTTTATTTTTTATTTTTTCGGTGCAGCACATTGTAACACAGATCGCGATTGTGGTCAGCTGCATTGCACAGGTGCTATGTCTGTGTGTGTGCATTGTGGTGCCATTGAAAAAAAAAATAACATTACATACATATAATATAATTTGTATATAATATAATAATTATAAGACAGTAGATGCATATTATATAATATGTAATAAAAATAAGACAATAAATACTGTAAATACAGTATTATTCTCCATTATATGTATATAATAAAACATAATAAAATATAATAATAATATTAATAAAAAAATAACAATAAAAAATAATGATAAGACAATACATATTGTGTACATACAGTATTATATCATGTAAATAATCAGACATAATAAAATATAATATAATAATAATACAATCATAGTATTATTATTATTAATATTATTATTATTAATATTAAGGTGTTACTGTGGGATACCCTTTATAAATGGTACTCCAGACAACACACATTGGACGGCCAGCGTGCCTCTGGAATATCTGTGATCTGAGCAGGTCATTGCGCAGCTCATAGCACGGGCACAATGTACAGAGCCGATCGGCATGGCTCTGTACCTTGTGATCAAAGTGAACCAATAACAGGCATTACATTATTGTGTAAACATTGCTATTGTTGGCAAACACTCCAACCATTCACAATGGAGGCACTAACCACAAATGAAACATTGGGGGGGGGGGGTTAAGGTGTCACAAACCACCAATGATTGGTGTATAATTTTTATTAAAGTGAAATGAATGTGTCAGTGACCACCAATGATGGGGGGATTGTTTTTTAAATGGGGGTTTAGGGTGCCACTGCCCTCCAATGATTGTGGGGTAATTTTTTTTGAAGCTGGGGAGTTTAAAGTGCCACTGACCACAACTGATTGTGAGATTGTTTTTGTTTTTAAGGTGGAGGGGGGAATTAAAGGGCCACTGAACACCATTGAGAGATTTCTTTTTTTAATTAAAGCTGGTGGTGGTGGTGGTGGTGGGGGGGGGGAGTTATAGTGCCACTGACCACCAATGTTTTTGGATCATTTTTTAAATAAATCAAAGGTACAGTGAATGTAAACGATCTCAAATGTCCGCTCTTTTTTCCTTTATGTAGTGGTTATTAAATATCACCAAAATAATGCACTATCAGTCTCAAGCAAATACAATTATATTGGGTGCTGTGTTGCTTGACAGAGTAACTGTCAGTCAAAGTATCACAGAGCTGAAAAGGGAAATTAAGGGATATTACAGGCTGGTAATTTTGTGACAACACAGGTATCAAAAAATTCACAGACAGAATCCAAAGTGACAGTGAGCCTTTTATGCAGACAGAAGTGGGGTGAAGATTTACTGGTGAAGATTAGGATTGTGCATTTATTACTGAGGATTTACTGACTTAAAGGGAAACAAAACAATCAGGTTCTTGCACATCATAAAGCACCTCTACGTCGCTCGCTATGTCGATTAAATATTGAAAGCTTTTTATAGAAAGCCACTGAAGGTCACTAACCAAAGTCATTTTCACAGGAAGAGGAAAAAAGACATTTTCAGTTTGTCATCTCAGGATCCATCATTATACAATCATCAATATTTACTGCCGACTGTCCTGCAGATACAAGAAAAATCTCATATAATCTTAACCATGTTAAAGCCATTATTTATCTATAGCATACAGGATCTCACAAAAGTAAGTACACCCCTCACATTTTTGTAAATATTTTATTCTATCTTTTCATGTGACAACACTGAAGAAATGACACTTTGCTACAATGTAAAGTAGTGAGTGTACAGCTTGTATAGCAGTGTAAATTTGCTGTCCCCTCAAAATAACTCAACACACAGCCATTAATGTCTAAACCGCTGGCAACAAAAGTGAGTACACCCCTAAGTGAAAATGTCCAAATTGGGCCCAAAGTGTTAATATCTTGTGTCTTTGCAGCACTGCCTTAACCCTCTTGGGCATGGAGTTCACCAGAGCTTCACAGGTTGCCACTGGAGTTCTCTTCCCCTCCTCCATGATGACATCACAGAGCTGGTGGATGTTAGAGACCTTGCTCTCCTCCACCTTCCGTTTGAGGATGCCCCACAGATACTATATGGGGTTTAGGTCTGGAGACATTCTTGGCCAGTCCATCACCTTTACCCTCAGCTTCTTTAGCAAGGCAGTGGTCATCTTGGAGGTGTGTTTGGGGTTGTTATCATGTTGGAATTCTGCCCTGCTGCCCAGTCTCTGAAGGTGGGGGATCATGCTCTGCTTCAGTATGTCACAGTACATGTTGGCATTCATGGATCCCTCAATGAACTGTAGCTCCCCAGTGCCGGCAGCACTCATGCAGTCCCAGACCATGACACTCCCACCACCATGCTTGACTGTAGGCAAGACACACTTGTCTTTGTAATCCTCACCTGGTTGCTGCCACACACGCTTGACACCATCTGAACCAAATAAGTTTATCTTGGTCTCATCAGACCACAGGACATGGTTCCAGTAATCCATGTCCTTAGTCTGCTTGTCTTCAGCAAACTGTTTGCAGGCTTTCTTGTGCGTCGTCTTTAGAAGAGGCTTCATTCTGGGATGACAGCCATGCAGACCAATTTGATGCAGTGTGTGGCTTATGGTCTGAGCACTGACAGGCTGACCCCCCACCCCTTCAACCTCTGCAGCAATGCTGGCAGCACTCATACATCTATTTCCCAAAGACAACCTCTGGATATGACGCTGAGCCATGCACTCAACTTCTTTGGTCGACCATGGTGAGGCTTATTCTGAGTGGAACCTGTCCTGTTAAACCGCTGTATGGTCTTGGCCACTGTGCTGCAGCTCAGTTTCAGGGTCTTGGCAATCTTCTTATAGCCTAGGCCATCTTTATGTAGAGCAACAATTCTTTTTTTCAGATCCTCAGAGAGTTCTTTGCCATGAGGTGCCATGTTGAACTTCCAGTGCCCAGTATGAGAGGGTGAGAGTGATAACACCAAATTTAACACACCTGCTCCCCATTCACACCTGAGACCTTGTAACACTAACGAGTCACATGACACCGGGGAGGGAAAATTACTAATTGGGCCCAATTTGGACATTTTCACTTAGGGGTGTACTCACTTTTGTTGCCAGTGGTTTAGACATTAATGGCTGTGTGTTGAGTTATTTTGAGGGGACAGCAAATTTACACTGTTATACAAGCTGTACACTCACTACTTTACATTGTAGCAAAGTGTAATTTCTTCAGTGTTGTCACATGAAAAGATAGAATAAAATATTTACAAAAATGTGAGGGGTGTACTTACTTTTGTGAGATACTGTATATATAGACAGATAGTTAAACAAAAACGGTAACAATATATATATATATATACATTTTTAAAACCATTTAAAAAATCTTAGTCTTAATTTTTGTTAACTTTTTTTTTTTTTTTTTACAGTTTCAATAAAATGTTAAATATTTTGATACATAGTGTGTATTTTATTATATGTTCTTTTTTATTATTGAGTGCTGAGGTCATCTTATTGGGATATCTTGGTTTATAATAATCTCTTTTTGTGTGTAAATAATAAATAAATGCTATAAACAAATAGCAGATAGCATTATGATAAAATGCTACTATATACCTAAAATAAAGAAATAAATGGTAAATCCAACGTCGCGTTATTAGGTGAATAAAAATAAATAAATAATAATAATTAAACAATAAATGGGGGCAGAGCTCCTCCCTATCCCCATAATATGACAATGTATCCAATATAATGCTACATTTTGTGTAATAACTTCCAGTGTTACATTGTGTCACCTCTAAGATACAATACAGATAACACACTATACATGATAATGGGTGTCTGACATAAATAATACATAAAATGATGAGTGATTGATAGCAGACAGAATAGAGCACAATAAATAAATCCATAGACAGGATGGAGAGGACAATATTATTCTATGGAGAATAGAAGGTGATTGGTGATAGGTTCTCCTTTATGACAGCCAAGTCACACTCTGTCCAATTAGGACAGGCAGAGCTATGACCCCGCCCACTGAAGCAGCAACAGCCGTAGGCCACGCCCGCACGCAGCGTCACTTAGTGTCACCGCCGGGCAGTTCCGGGTGCAGCAAGATGGCGGCCTCCAGAGGGGGAAACATGGATGGGGCATCCCGGCAATCCGGGGACGGGGGCTGGTTTGTCACCCTGGCTGTAGGGGTGTCCCTGATGAAATGCCTGCTCATACCCACATAGTAAGAGCCGAGGATGATAGCTTCAGTGGAATGAGTGAGCAAACTATGGGGAAGTGGGGGTTGGTGGAGGACTACAAGTCCCCGAATGCATTGCTAAGTATGGGACTATTGTGGGACTAAAAGTCACAGAACGTATTGCTAAGTAGGGGGTTATTATAGGACTACAGGTCCCAGAATTCATTCCTTACTGGGAGCTAATGTGGGACTATGAGTACATGCATGGCTGAGTAGTACTAGAAGTCCCAGCATGTATTGCAGAATTGGGACTACAAGGTTTACATGCATAGTCCTTGTATGCATGGGATTAGTGTGGGACTACATGTCCCAGCAAGCATAGTCCTAGCATGCATGGGGTTAGTGTGGGATTACATGTCCCAGCATGAATAGTCCTAGCATGCATGGGGTTAGTGTGGGACTACATGTCCCAGCATGAATAGTCCTAGCATGCATGGGGTTAGTGTGGGACTACATGTCCCATCATGAATAGTCCTAGCATGCATGGGGTTAGTGTGGGACTACATGTCCCAGCATGAATAGTCCTAGCATGCATGGGGTTAGCATGGGATTACATGTCCCAGCATGAATAGTCCTAGCATGCATGGGGTTAGTGTGGGATTACATGTCCCAGCATGAATAGTCCTAGCATGCATGGAGTTAGTGTGGGATTACATGTCCCATCATGAATAGTCCTAGCATGCATGGGGTTAGTGTGGGACTACATGTCCCAGCATGAATAGTCCTAGCATGCATGGGGTTAGCGTGGGATTACATGTCCCAGCATGAATAGTCCTAGCATGCATGGGGTTAGTGTGGGACTACATGTCCCAGCATGAATAGTCCTAGCATGCATGGGGTTAGTGTGGGATTACATGTCCCAGCATGAATAGTCCTAGCATGCATGGGGTTAGTGTGGGATTACATGTCCCAGCATGAATAGTCCTAGTATGCATGGGGTTAGTGTAGGATTACATGTCCCAGCATGCATAGTCCTAGCATGCATGGGGTTAGTGTGGGACTACATGTCCCAGCATTAATAGTCCTAGCATGCATTGGGTTAGCGTGGGATTACATGTCCCAGCATGAATAGTCCTAGCATGCATGGGGTTAGTGTGGGACTACATGTCCCAGCATGCATTGCTAAGTAGGAGGTTATTGTATGACCACAAGTCCCAGCATGCATTGCTAAAATGGGATTAGTGTGGGACTACAAGGCACAGCATGCATGGCCAGGTAGGGGGTTATTGTGGGTCCACAAGTCCCAGTATGCAAGTATGGGGCTAGTGTGTGACTGCCAGTCCTAGGTCTGCAGCATGCGTTGCTAAGTATGGGGCTACTGTGGGACTACAAGTCCCAGCATGCATGGCTAATTAGGAGTTTATTGTGGGACTACAAGTCCCAGCATGCATTTCAGTGGTGAGGGCTTATTACTTACACTGTGTGAGTCCCTGTGATGGGTGGAGGGGAGATCTCCAGCTGACATTGTGCCTCTTATTATTCTCCTGCAGCCATTCCACAGACTTTGAAGTCCATCGGAACTGGTTAGCCATCACTCACAGTCTGCCCGTCTCCCGCTGGTACTATGAGGTAGGTGGCTATTTACATGGATGCAGAGGGAAATCTTCTACCACTGAGTTGTCGTTCTATTGACCGGCTTTGTAATCGGGTTGCTTCAAGCAAAGAGAGAAATAGATTTGCTGCACGGCTGGCATCCCAAAGTGGCCTCTCCATCCCCCGGGAGGAGAAAAAAAGGGAACTTACCTGTGTGGAATGTACGTGGCCCCCCCCCCCCGCACCCCAACCCCCACATACACACACTGAGCTGACATATATGACACATACATGTACAGATCCTCCTCCACCAACACACGCCGGACTATATTGCTTGCCAGGTGGCTGCCCTGCTGCATTGAGAACACAAGAGGTCATCCACTTGGCACAAGTGCCATTCAGAGATCAATTCACATTTTATCAATGAATGCAAAGCATTCATTGATTAGACAAGAGAGGCGGAGTGGTGACATCACACTCTCCACCTCGTCCAATCAGAGAATGCTTTGCATTCATTTAGATTAGTGGTCTCCAAACTGCGGCTCGGGGGCTGGATGTGGCCCTTTGCTTGCTTTTAGCTGGCCCTTTGGCACTGTTCCATCCACTGAGACAGACACCTGTGTCCTCCCAATGACACCAACAATGGGGCACTATGCCTCCCTATGACACCAGCCATGGGGCACTATTCCCAACAACGGGGCACTATTGCTCCCACTGACGCCAGCAGCGTAACACTATTGCTCCCACTGACACCAGCAGCGTAACACTATTGCTCCCACTGACGCCAGCAGCGGAACACTATTGCTCCCACTGACGCCAGCAGCGGAACACTATTGCTCCCACTGACGCCAGCAGCGTAACACTATTGCTCCCACTGACACCAGCAGCGTAACACTATTGCTCCCACTGACGCCAGCAGCGTAACACTATTGCTCCCACTGACACCAGCAGCGTAACACTATTGCTCCCACTGACGCCAGCAGCGTAACACTATTGCTCCCACTGACGCCAGCAGCGTAACACTATTGCTCCCACTGACGCCAGCAGCGTAACACTATTGCTCCCACTGACGCCAGCAGCGGAACACTATTGCTCCCACTGACGCCAGCAGCGGAACACTATTGCTCCCACTGACGCCAGCAGCGGAACACTATTGCTCCCACTGACGCCAGCGGCGTAACACTATTGCTCCCACTGACCCCAACGACTGGGCATGTATCCTTCTACTGACACCAATGAAGAGGCACAATTCCTCCTAATGGCACCAACATTGGGGCAGTCTTTACTCCCACTGATACCAGGACATACTACTCCCTTTGGCCACAGTCTGGCCCACCCAAAGTCTGAAGGGTAATACACTGACCCTTTGTTTGGAAAGTTTGCAGACCCCTGATTTAGAAAATGCTAAGTGTCCTCTGAATGGCGCCCATGCCGAGTGGCTGACGTCCTGTGTTCTCAATGCATCAGGGCAGCCCCTCAGCACAGCTGCCATTCAGAGAACGCTTTTAATTTCTCAATGCATGCAAAGCATTCTCTTATTGAATGAGGTGGAGATCATGACATCACTGCCCGCCTCTCCACCTCATCCCATTGGAGAATGCTTTGCATTAATTGAGAAAATGCAAAGCGATCTCTGAATGGTGCTTGTACTGCTCAGCACAGGACTTTGAGGCAAGTGGAGGTGACTGGAGTAGAGGTGCCCACTGCAATGATTTCCAGCTTTTATAGCTACATGGGTCCAAGCTGGAGCAATGCAACTATGTAAAAATAGCCATACCTGGAGTTCTTCTCTTTTTTTTTTTTTTTTTTTTTAAGGCCGAATGGTTCCCACCCCCATCCCTTTGATAGACCTTGAAAAAGGATTGCCACCCATACATGGATCGAAATTCAGCTGGTTCAGCAGGGACCAGCCAAATTTCAATCCATATATGGGCACCCTGGTTGTACAGACGTCACTCGGTAGCTTGTTGGGTTTTTCTCAATTGATCAGTGCTATTGGCTATAGCCGGCAGCGCTGATCGTATTCTGATGGTGGTGAAGGCTCCCCCACAGTATGAGCGATTTCCCTCAACCACATTGAATGCATGGATAGAAGAATAAGATCTTCTTCCTTTTTTTTTTTCATTTTTTTTTTCTTTGGTTGAACAAAAGAAAAAAGATGAATGTATGGGCTGCCTTAGAAACCACCTTCCTACTAGTACATTCTTCCATATGAAGGAACAGGAAGGTGATCGCTTTGACCAATTGTGTTATCCCGCTGGTTTAATGAAGAACTGTAAAGATTGTAGGTGGGTCCTCTAGACACATCTTGGGTCCTAAGCCCCTGCCTAGGTTTCCTTGTGAATGATCTGGCTGTGTGCATTATGAGGTAGTCCCTTCCTGTTGGATTTTCCATTTATTTTACATTACAGACAATGCAGCAAACTGCATTTGATTTCATTGCTTGGCATTTTAGCGGGTCAGTCTTTAGTACCCTTCCCCTTGTCCTCCCCTTACTCCCTCCTTTTTTTTTAAATTCCCATTATAGAGATCACCTATTTTCAGGAGGCTTCTAGCTGAGCCTATAATGTCCTGATGTCTTTTTCATCTTCAACAGTAGTGGGCGCTCTTCAGTCGTGCAGAGACCAGCACTTACATGTGTCTGCAGTGTTGTGCAATCCAGAGTGACATGATGGCATACCCTGCAGGGGTGTGTCCATGACAGCCTGGGTTTTACAGGAAGTGGGTGTGTTCAAGACAACCTGGGTTTTATAGGAAGTGGGTGTGTCCATGACAGCCTGGGTTTTACAGGAAGTGGGTTTTTCTGACAGCCTAGGTTTTATAGGAAGTGGGTGTGTTCATGACAGCCTGGATCTTACACGAAGTGGGTGTATCCATGACAGCCTGGGTTTTACAGGAAGTGGGTGGAATGACAGTAGCTGTCATTTTAACCTGAAAGAGGACGGGCAGTGGAGTGCCTGCAGAGGACAGCACTGAAAAAGAGGGGAGTATTGCAGAAAAAGCTGATTTTTTTTTTTTTAAGGACAGCTGGGCAATTTATAAAAAAAAAAAAAATGAATTCTGGAGATGACTAATACAATGTTATAACCATTTCACAGGCAACCTCTGAATGGACGTTGGACTACCCTCCCTTTTTCGCTTGGTTTGAGTACGCCCTGTCACATGTCGCTCGGCTCTTTGATCCAGAAATGCTGAAAATTGAAAACCTCAACTATGCCAGCCAGGAAACCATCCTGTTCCAGAGACTCTCTGTAATCCTTACTGATCTCCTCTTTATCTATGCCGTCAAACAGTAAGTGCGTCCTACACCTCATCCATCTACACTCACATAATAATTAGAAAACTGTCTTTAACCACTTCAGCCCCGGAAGGATTTGCCCCCTTCCTGACCAGAGCACTTTTTGCGATTCAGCACTGCGTCACTTTAACTGACAATTGCGCGGTTGTGCGACGTTGTAACCAAAGGAAATTGAAGTCCTTTTTTCCCACAAAGAGAGCTTTTGGTGGTATTTGATCACCTCTGCGGTTTATATTTTTTGCTCTATAAACAAAAAAAGAGTGACAATTTTGAAAAAAAAACCTATTTACTTTTTGCTATAATATCCAAAAAAAACAAAAACTATTTTTTTCCTCAGTTTAGGCCGATATATATTCTTCCTCATATTTTTGGTAAAAAAATCAAAATAAGTGTACATTGATTGGGTTGCGCAAAAGTTATCACGTCTACAAACTATGGGAATAGATTTATGGCATTTTTATTTATTTTTTACTAGTAATGGCGGTGATCTGCGATTTTTATCGGGACTGTGATATTGCGGAGGACAGATTGGACACTTGTGACACTTTTTTTTTGGGACCAATGACATTTATACAGCGATCAGTGCTATAAATAGCCACTGATTACTGTATAAGGCTACTTTCACACTGAGGCGTTTGAAAAACGCGCGCAAAACATCAAGCGTTATGACCATGTTTTTGCTGCATTTTTTTCAGCATTAGCGCTATAATTAGCACTGACGCCCAGGCGTTTTTCAAGCGCTTTTGAAGCACTAGCATTAAATAAATAGCACATCCTCCTACATTACATCCTGTTTACTTCCTGATATTTTGACTTTTCCACAACCTCTGGGCGTTTTTCTGGCGCTTTTAACGTGCTTTTAAAGCACTTTACATTCATTTCAATGTATATGGGCGTTTTTAATGCGCTATTTTTAGCGCTCAGAATAAGCACAAAAAATCATGCTTGCAGGACTTTTTAAACGTGGTGCCAGCGCGACGCCCCAGTGTGAATAGGTACAATGGAATTAATGGGCAGCGTTTTAGAAGCGTTTTGGACATGACTTAGTACTCGGTGGCAAAACCCTTGTTGGCAATCACAGAGGTCAGACGTTTCTTGTAGTTGGCCACCAGGTTTCTTTGTCAGGGGGCAATCGTATAAAATCAGCAGGGGATCAAATACTTTTTCCCCTCACTGTAGAGGATTATAGTATATGCATAGTTACACTGATCCAAGGGAACTACGTATAAAACAACCTCTTGGACCCCATACAAACTATACAACTTTTGTTGTCTTGATTTCCTTTAGATTCACCTAAACCATGTAGTGCAAGTTCCTGCCTGATTGCATACAAATTGAAACTCTTAATGTTTGACCTCGTATTATGTGTTTTTGGTAAATCTGAAGGAAAAAATCTACAAAAATTCTTTAAGGCTACTCGGTAATATGCATTGCAACAATTCTTTATTGGCTACGTGGCTGTATACAACAATAACATGCTAACAAGTTTCAGATGTAGCCTTGCTCATAGCTGCATTTTGAACACGGGAGGTCGGTTGCTCAGCACCATTCAGAGAAGGCTCTGCATCTTCTGAATGAATGCAAAGAGTCTTCTAATTGGATGAGTTAGAGAGCCGGGGTGGTGATGTCACCTCATCCATCCATTCAGAAAATGCAAGGCATTCTCTGACTGGTGCCTGTGCTGAGCGGCCGACCTCCTGTATTCGGAATGCAGCAGGGCAGCATCTCAACCTGGAGGCAAGTAGAGTAGCAATGTCCACTTCAGTGATTTCTGGCTTTCAGGGGCATTGGCCAGGCCTGGGATATAAGTATACAGTCCAGCAGAGAAAACATGCTCTACCGCACATTACCTGGAACCGGTGCTCTGGCCCAAATGCTTTTAGAATGTAGCAATAATCGTCTACTATGATAAAGTCAGCTACTTGTTAACGTCCATTGCATCGATTCTTTATTGGCTACGTGTCAAGATAGAACAGTAACCTGATAACGCGTTTCAGCTGAAGACTTGCACATAGCTATGAGTACAATTTTGGCTGAAATGCGTTGGAATGTTACTGCTGTATCCTGCCATGTAGCTTATACCTGGTTGAATATGGTCAACCACACCTGGAATTCTTCTTTAATTTCATGTGATTAGTTCTAGGGAGAGAAAGGGTGACAACAGGGATCCCCCCCCCCCCC
>BLSH010433815.1:925763-954515 GCA_018402905.1 Glandirana rugosa | reverse complement strand
GATTACTTAACTAATCCTGTCAAGTGTTACCAACTTTTGACATTCGCGGGCAGTTACAGGCAAGATTACTGGCAGGATCAAGTATTTGGTAGGCGTAATATATACACTTTAAGCTGGCTGCAGACGTTATAATCTAATTGTAAAACCTCCTTTAGCCCCGGTTCAAACTGCAACAGGCACGTTTCCTGACAGTCCTATTCATTTTTGTTTACTTTTTTTTTTTATTTTTATTGAATTTGGTCCTTGGTACAAATAATGGAGGTTAGATCTCCTCAGCTTGAACACAGAAGTGAAACAGGGGTTCTATCCAAAACTACAAAAAGTATGTTTTTAAATGTGGTACCATGTGGTTTGATGGGGACATTGCACACACATTTACTGGATGTGTTTGGGGCGCCATTAACAATGAATGGCTTCCGGGTGCGTCCTAACCAGGGCCGCTCATTCCCTTGTGGGCGCTTACAGTTTTCAACCATTGTGAACTGTCCTAATCAATTCATTAGCTTTTATTTCCATTACCCTTACCAATCATTAGCTGTGATGCCTGCATTCATTTTCTTTTTTTTTTTTAAGGCTTTTTTTTTCTCCTCTGTTTCCCTGATCGGTCATGCCCCTGCCAGCCCGGCCCCCCACACAGAACACAGTGAGGGAACACAGTTATCCCCTAGAGTGCCCCCTACAGGTTAACCCCTTCCCTGCCACTGACATTTATGCAGTAATCAGTGGTTTTTTTTTGTTTGTTTTTTTTAGCTGTGATCGCTGTACCAAAAAAGTGTCAAAAATGTCCGATCTGTCCTCCAATGTCGCAGTTTCGATAAAAATCGCAGATTGTTGCCATTACCAGTAAAGATCAAAAAATAGTGAACATGCCATAAATCAATTCTCATAGTTTGTAAACGCGGCAACTTTTGCGCAAACCCATCAATATATGCTGATTGCGTTTTTTTTTTTTACCAAAAATATGTAGAATACATTTTGGCCTAAACTGATGAGTAAATTTATTTTTTTATATTTTTTTGATATGTATTAAAGCAAAAAGTAAAAAATGTTTTTTTTCAAAACTGTTGCTCTTTTTTTTGTTTATAGCACAAAAAATAAAAACCGCAGGGGAGATCAAATACCACCAAAAGAAAGCTCTATTTGTGGGAAAAAAAGACATCTATTTTGTTTGGGTACAACGTCACAGGACCGCGCAATTGTCAGTTAAATCAACGCTGTGCCGAATCGCAAAAAGATATTGGTCAGGAAGGGGGCAAATCCTTCCGGGGCTGAAGTGGTTAAATAAACTAACAAATTGAAGCCAAATTCCAGCTCACACTTTTTAGGTTTAGGTTTTAGTTACAGCAAACAGTTATCTTTTTCCTTTTGGGATAAAGGTTTTTCCATAAATAGATAAAAGCTGACCATTGTAAGCACCCCTGTCAGTGGTAAATGGTTTGTCCTATCGCTGTAACTGCAAGAGAGCTTGTTCTGTTGAAAAACAACAGATTTAGAGGCCAGATCACCAGGTGAAAATAAGGGAAATATAAATGAATGCAGCCACTACAACTGAGAATTGGTAAGCTGCAATATAATAAATGTTTGCATTCGGGTTTAATAGTGCTTTACAGAGGACTTGACCTGTGGAAGCTGCACACAACAAGCCAAGCAAAGGGCAGAGTATTGTCTTGTACCTCATTTTCCCCCTGGTACTGACTTACAATGCATTGTTCTGCACTGTGTCTCTGTGGAGGCGGCCATATATGTAGAGGCAGGGCTTTGCTCCCCCATGTTACAGTTGCCTCTCAATGGTGAACTGATAATTGGCAGGGGAATATTCAAGAAGCAGCAAGCGAGGTGCAGAAAGCGAACAACGCAAACAAATGAAGCAAGGAGGTCCATGCACTGCAGGTTCTCAGATACCACTTCCTCTCCAGCAGGCTCTTCGGTGATTAGTGAGCAGAACAGTAGTGGCATCACCAAATCTTTGGAGACTAGCAAACAGTGCCTTAGATCAGGCGTCCCCAAACTTTCTAAACAAATCCCAAATACTTTATAGGGGTCTGACTGTGGCCAGTGGGAGTAGAAAATGTCCTGTCATCGTTAAAAATGCCCCATCAATGGCGTCAGTGAGAGTAGTGGTGCCCTATCATTGGTATCAGTAAAAGGAATGGTGCCCCGTCATTGGTGTCAGTGGGAGGAATGGTGCCCTATCATTAGTATCAGTGGCAGGAATAGTGCCCCATCAATGGGAGGAATAGTGCCCCATCATTGGTATCAGTGGGAGGAATAGTGCCCCCTTATTGGTATCATTGGGAGGAATAGTGCCCTGTCAGTGGGAGGAGCAATGCCCCATCATTGGTGTCAGTGGGAGGAATGGTGCCCCATCATTGGTATCAGTGGAAGGAATACTGCCCCATCATTGGTATCAGTGGGAGGAATAGTGCCCCATTATTGGTATCAGTGGGAGGAATAGTGCCCTGTCAGTGGGAGGAGCAATGCCCCATCATTGGTGTCAGTGGGAGAAATAGTGCCCCAAGGGTTGGCTAAAGGCAAGCAAAGGGCAAAGGCTCAACTTAAAAAATTCACGAGCAGCCAAGTTGTTATCGCAAAAGGGAAATTCAGAGTGTTTTCTGCATTAAAATCTTCTTACCTGCCTTGGAAATTGCTTTAAAATGTACCCTGAGCTGTGCATGTGTGTCCTCAATGTACATCTCCAGATGAATGGTCGCCCATGTGCAGGCGCTGCATCATCCAGAGGCCAGCCAATCAAGATAGTCAGATACCGGCACCGAAGGGAGCTCATTGATGTAGTATCACTGGTGGGACTTGAGTTCTGCTTCAAATCCATATGGCCTGTTAGCTGAAGTGAAGTGTACAGGAGTGTACCAAGAAAGCTCCAAGTATGGCTTTAATGATGAAATGAGCACTTTATACACTAGATGGCGCTGTGAGACAAGCACTCCACTTAGTAAAATCAAAAAATAGATTTGGTTCTCTTGAAGCCCAAACCAGATCAGGATATTTTTGCTGGATTTTGAGACGCTATTATCTTAGTTTTATGTTTACAAAAGTTAGGTAAAACTTGAGAAATTACTGAAATAGAATATTCCAGGCACACTAAACTATAACAGTACAGCTTTATTTTGGAGAGAATCTGATATAGAAGAGGGCATTGGGATTTGCAGCTCTTTTTGCACCCTCCACACCTTGACACCCTGGTCATGGCTTTAATACATAGCAAGTCTCTGACCTGGTCTAATGTTCCACCAGTACTCTAGTATGATGCTTTTCCTTGGTCATTGACTTGCTATGAAGTCCCATAGCATACACACTTAAAAGGAGTGATGACCTCTCCCATATTTCTCTTCTGATGTGGAGTAGTAAATGGGTCCAGGATCCAGCCCAAGTCCCTCACAGAGCAAGAGTTATGTCAGAGGCACACCTGAAACTGCTCTCCCTACCCTGCTGACGGAAGTAGAAAAGAAACTGGTTGCAAAGTCCAATATGGAGGATAGGACGATATGATTGGACAACTTTTATCATCTAGAACAGCCTTTCTCAACCTTTTCAACACAGAGGAACCCTTGAAATAATTCTCCAGTCTCGGGGAACCTCTGCTAAAAATTAAAAATCTACAACTCGTGATACATTAGTGTGATGGTCAATGGGAAGAATGCTCCTTACACTTGTGGTCATTGGGAAGAATTACCCCCTTACAGATAGCTGAAAAGATCAATGATGTCATTGGGAATTTATCTGAGAGGCAGAAATTGACCATCGCTCAAGGAACCCCTAGCAACCTCTGGAGGAACCCTGGTTGAGAAACCCCGATCTAGAATCCTGGTGCCCAACTTGTGCCCTTTGGTACCTGTTATGCAGCCTTCAGGCCCTAGCAAGCACTAGTAATAGGGAACATTGATTAGTAAAGGTTCTACAATAGTAGTGATCTCTTGCAGCCTCCAGTAACATGTCCGTAAGCCTGCGATTGTCTCCTGCTACAACCTGTCACTATCCTGCGCCTGACTCCCGCAACTACTCCTTGGCCCACAACTGCTTCCCGAAACCAGTCCCAGGCTCGTGACCACCTCCTGCAACTAGTCACTGGCTCATGATTGCTTCCAGCAACCACTCCCCAGTCTCTGCCTCCCGCAACCTGTCTTGTCTCCAGCCTGTGATTGTCTCCCCCAACCTGTTACTGACTCCGGCAACCCATTGCTGGCCTGAAACTACCTCCCCAAATTGTCCCTCACAACTTGTCTTCTGCCTGCGACTGTTTTTCACAACCGGTCCCAGGTGCATAGGCCACTTCCAGCAGCCAGTCCCCAGTCTCTGCCTCCAGCAACCAGTCCCACGTCTCTGCCTCCAGCAACCAGTCCCACGTCTCTGCCTCCAGCAACCAGTCCCACGTCTCTGCCTCCAGCAACCAGTCCCACGTCTCTGCCGCCAGCAACCAGTCCCACGTCTCTGCCTCCAGCAACCAGTCCCACATCTCTGCCTCCAGCAACCAGTCCCTGTAACCCATTTCTGTCCTGCAGCTACCTCCTGAAACTTGTCCTCAACCAACCCAAACCTGTCCCCTGCCTCTGCCTCCAGCATTCAGTCTCTGCTTCCAGCAACCTGTCCTGTTCCCAGCTGCAACTGACTCTGGCAACCCATTTCTGGCCTGCAGCTACCTCCCAAAACTTGTTCCCTGCCTACGACATTCCCTTACACTTTGGCCAATGCCTGAGACTTTCCCTCACAACTTGTCCCCTGCCTGCGACTGTTTCTCACAACCAGTCCCAGGTCTGTGGCCTCTTCCTGTCCAGTCCCCAGTCTCTGCATCCAGCAACCAGTCCCACGTCTCTGCCTCCAGCAACCTGTCCAGTCCCCAGCCTGCGACTGTCTTTCCCAATCTGTCCCCAGCTATATCAGACTCCGGTAACCCATTTCTGTCCTGCAACTACCTCCTGAAACTTGTCTTCAACCAACCCAAACCTGTCCCCAGTCTCTGCCTCCAGCAGTCAGTCTCTGCTTCCAGCACTTTGTCCTGTCCCCAGCTTTAACTGTCTCTGGCAACCAATTTCTGGCCTGCAGCTATCTCCTCAAACTAGTCTCCTGCCTGCGACTTTCTCTCACACTTTGTCCAATGCCTGTGACTGTCCCTCACAACTTGTCCCCTGCCTGCGACTGTTTCTCGCAACCAGTCCCAGGTCTGTGGCCTCCTCCTGCCCAGTCCCCAGTCTCTGCCTCCTGCAACCAGTACCTGGTCTCTGTCTTCCATGGCCGGTCCCCAGCAACCTGTCCTATCTCCAGCCTGCGACTGTCTCCTGCAACCTGTCCCTGGTCTGTGACTGTCTTCCTCGAGCTGTCCCCAGTTTTTATCTCCCACAGTGCAGTCTCTGACCGTGTTTTGTAGCATTGTGTATAGGGAACATTAGGTGTGGCCCCTTAGTAATGTTGGGGGCCACATCACAAGTCTAGGAATAACCCATCCTCTGCAGAATTGAAGAACAAGGAGGTTTTAATTTACTCAGATCAGCAATCAAGGCTCCAGATCATAAAAAATACATTTAAAGAAACGCTGACAAAATGTTATCACATATAAAACAGAGTTCACAGTTCTGTGTGAGTGCAGAGAAGAGGCCTCATGCTTTGTGCTTCCAGAGGCGGCTGCCTGGTGTCCCGCGGCCTGAAGACACAATAAAAGGAGGCCAAAAACAGTCCCATTGCAGAGAGCCAGGCCAACAATAACAGTAGTAGTGACTTCATCGCTCAGTGGCTGTTCTTTATGGCGTCCTTGGCTGCCAGTATTACGGGCGTCAGGCTAGACAGAGGTTTGGCCACCTTCAGGAACGGGTGCTGCAGAAATGAAAGATTAACATCAGTATGGTCAATTGATAACATTCCGTTTCATAGGCTCCTCCTAGACCAGCCATTCTCAACCTTTATACCCCTGAGGAACCCTTTAAATAATTATCAGATCTTCAGGAACCCCTGCTAAAACCAATTCATTGGGGGTCAGTGGGAAAAATGTCTACTACACTGGTCGGCAGTGGGAAGTACAGTAGTGGTCGGAATGCCACACTTAGTTAGCTAAGGATCATTGATGTCATGCCGCTGACTCAGCCAAGTGGTACTGTCCCCAGGACTATGCAGGCGCCATCATATGGGGGGTCAATCAGCCACAGGTCAAGGAACCCTTGGCAATCTCTGGAGGAATCCTAGCATTCCACGAAACCCTGGTTGAGAATGGCTAGACATGTATGAAAAAATAAAGGGGATCTTTTGTCTTATCCATACACGTGAATGTGATTAGAAATATTGTATCTTTAGGTGTTAACATATTTAACTACACTTGATATTTTAAAATGTATGACAAGGCGTGGACAAGCTAGATTTACAGCAACTCCTACCCTGCAATGTACCCCTTCCCTGAGACCCACTGCACCCACTACACATCTTTTCCCAAGGTTCTTCTGACCAGTCCGATAACGTCACACACCTTTCCCCTGCTTGTGTGGTGATAGCGGTGGGTGGTCCTTACTGTAGCACAAAACATGTTATGTATTGAAAGGTACATTTTGTGCTCCGGTACTGCAAGTCCAGCCTGTGTGGTGTCCCCTCCAGGGGCGGATCCACAACATCCTGGGCTCACAGGAAGTGGGTTTAATAACACTGCTGTCATTTAACCTGGAGGAGTAGTGACATCTAGTGGTGGTGAAGAAGCACCACAGGGGACAGCTTTAGGTTGAGGGCGAGTACTGTTGCAAAATAGTTTTGTATTGTCTACATTTTACTATAGCTGGAGTTCAGCTTTAACTACTTGCTTACTGGGGACTTAATCCCCCCTCCTGCCCAGACCAATTTTCGTCTTTCAGCGATGTTGCATTTTGAATTACAATTGCGCGGTCGTGCAATGTTGTACCCAAACAAATTTTGTAATTTTTTTCCTCACAAATAGAGCTTTCTTTTGGTGGTATTTGATCACCTCTGCGGTTTTTATTTTTAGCACTATAAACAAAAAAAGAGCCACAATTTTGAAAAAAAAAAAATATTTTTTACTTTTTGCTATAGTAAATATCCAAAAAAAATATATATAAAAAAAATGCATTCATCAGTTTTGGCCGATATATATATTCTTCTACATATTTTTGGTAAAAATAAAAACAATTTTTTTTTATCGGGACCCCGACATTGCAGCGGACATGTCGGACATTTTTGACACGTTTTTGGGACCATTGACATTCATACAGCGATCAGAAATTTAAATATCCACTGATTACTGTTTAAAGAAGGGGTTAACACTAAGGGGGCGGTCAAGGGGTTAACTGTGTTCCCTGTATGTGTTCTAACTGTATGGGGGCTGGACTGGCAGGGACATAACAGATCTCACTGATCGCAATGACATATATATATACAGTATCTCACATTTTTGTAAATATTTTATTCTATCTTTTCATGTGACAACACTGAAGAAATGACACTTTGCTACAATGTAAAGTAGTGAGTGTACAGCTTGTATAACAGTGTAAATTTGCTGTCCCCTCAAAATAACTCAACACACAGCCATTAATGTCTAAACCACTGGCAACAAAAGTGAGTACACCCCTAAGTGAAAATGTCCAATTGGGCCCAAAGTGTCAATATTTTGTGTGGCCCCCATTATTTTCCAGCACTGCCTTAACCCTCTTGGGCATGGAGTTTACCAGAGCTTCACAGGTTGCCACTGGAGTCCTCTTCCCCTCCTCCATGACGACATCACAGAGCTGGTGGATGTTAGAGACCTTGCGCTCCTCCACCTTCCGTTTGAGGATGTCCCACAGATGCTCAATACGTTTTAGGTCTGGAGAGATGCTTGGCCAGTCCATCACCTTTACCCTCAGCTTCTTTAGCAAGGCAGTGGTCATCTTGGAGGTCGTTATGTTGGAATACTGCCCTGCGGCCCAGTCTCCGAAGTGAGGGGATCACGCTCTGCTTCAGTATGTCACAGTACATGTTGATTTTCATTGTTCCCTCAATGAACTGTAGCTCCCCAGTGCCAGCAGCACTCATGCAGCCCCAGACCATGACACTCCCACCACCATGCTTGACTGTGGGCAAGACACACTTGTCTTTGTACTCCTCACCTGGTTGCCGCCACACACGCTTGACACCATGTGAACCAAATAAGTTTATCTTGGTCTCATCAGACCACAGGGCATGGTTCCAGTAATCCATGTCCTTAGTCTGCTTGTCTTCAGCAAACTGTTTGTGGGCTTTCTTGTGCATCATCTTCCTTCTGGGATGACAGCCATGCAGACTAGGGTTGTCACATCATCCCTTTAATCCAGGACACATCTGAATTACGCAGGTTCTGAGGCCAATTTAATGCAGATGAGGCACCAAGTGAGTTTAATTACCATCTTAATCAGCCACAGAACCTGTGTAATTAATATGTGTCCTGGATTAAAGGGATGATGTGGCAACCCTAATGCAGACCAATTTGATGCAGTGTGCTGCGTATGGTCTGAACACTGACAGGCTGACCCCCCCACCCCTTCAACCTCTGCAGCAATGCTGGCAGCACTCATACATCTATTTCCCAAAGACAACCTCTGGATATGACGCTGAGCACTCAACTTCTTTGGTCGACCATGGTGAGGCGCTGTTCTGAGTGGAACCTGTCCTGTTAAACCGTTGTATGGTCTTGGCCACCGTGCTGCAACTCAGTTTCAGGGTTTTGGCAATCTTCTTATAGCCTAGGCCATCTTTATGTAGAGCAACAATTCTTTTTTTCAGATCCTCAGAGTTTTTTTGCCATGAGGTGCCATGTTGAACTTCCAGTGACCAGTATGAGAGAGTGAGAGCGATAACACCGAATTTAACACACCTGCTCCCCATTCACACCTGAGACCTTGTAACACTAATGAGTCACATGACACCGCAGAGGGAAAATGGCTAATTGGGCCCAATTTGGACATTTTCCCTTAGGGGTGTACTCACTTTTGTTGCCAGTGGTTTAGACATTAATGGCTGTGTGTTGAGTTATTTTGAGGGGACAGCAAATTTACACTGTTATACAAGCTGTACACTCACTACTTTACATTGTAGCAAAGTGTCATTTCTTCAGTGTTGTCACATGAAAAGATAGAATAAAATATTTACAAAAATGTGAGGGGTGTACTTACTTTTGTGAGATACTGTATATATCAGTGTTTCCCAACTCCAGTCCTCAAGGCACACCAACAGGTCATGTTTTCAGGATTTCCCTCAGATGAAACAGCTGTGGTAATTACTAAGGCAGTGAAACTGATCAAATCACCTGTGCAAACTCATGGAAATCCTGAAAACATGACCTGTTGGTGTGCCTTGAGGACTGGAGTTGAAAAACACTGGTATATATATATATATATATGCTCTCTTTCCCATTCAGCCAACAATCCCTGTAGACTGCCAGAATTTTACATAACACCCCCTCCCCCATTTTGCATGCCATTTTACAGTATTACAATACAGGCAGGTGTAATATTGGCTGCTTTCCCTGCACAGGTTTTCAGAGCATAGGATTATGGGAATTCTGGCTCCAATGCAGTGTGTTGGGTTCAGTGCAGATCTCTCATGAAAAACAAATCTTATTTATAAAGAATGAGCTCAGAACCCGTGTTTGGCCCGCGTCTGCTGCCAACCACGTGGGAAATAGAAGATGTTCTGCAGGAGATGCCACCTGCTCAATGCAATATGGACAGTAGAGGAATGCACAGCCTGGCGCCATGGATGTAGCCAGCTTTCTGATACAGAAAGAATACGCCACAATCTACAGAAGAAGTTGCTCGTTCTCCATTTACACCCAACCTAAGTAAGTTATCCTTGCATGCCCTTGTTGGTAGATCCTTTTGAACTACCAACAGCAAGTGTCTGTCTAAATATCTACCTCAGCCCTGGAAGGTTTCACCCCCTTCATGACCAGGCCATGTACAATATAGAACCTCTGGGCATTCCCCGTCTCGAACAGTACAAAAAATATACAACTACAACTGCAGGGTTGAGACCTACTAGGACAGTGGTTCTCAACTCCGGTCCTCACGACCCACCAACAGGCCAGATTTTCAGTATTACCTTGGGGCGATGGAGACTAGAATACTGCAATGACTGAGCAGCAAATTATATCACCTGTGATGCATTTCAGTTATCCTGCAAACCTGGCCTGTTAGTGGGTCCCGAGTACTGGAGTTGAGAACCACCGTACTAGGAGATCAAAACCAACCCTTGAACCTTTCTGCTCACTCTCACATATGGTGTTATATATCAATGCCATGCTACACATGCAACAAATATTAACAATGGGAGGAAGATGTGTGCACAAGGCCCAAAGCTTTGGAGCTTTTATAAAGGATTTACTGACTAAAACATGAATTGTGAGATCATGACATACAGTGCATCTGGAAAGTATTCACAGCACTTCACTTTTTCCACATTTTGTTATGTTGCAGCCTTATTCCAAAATGGATTAAATTCATTATTTTCCTCAAAATTCTACAAACAATCCCCCATAATGATAACGTGAAGTTTATTTGAAATCTTTGCAAATTTATTAAAAATAAAAGAAGGAAAAAAATCCCATGTAAATAAGAATTCACAGCCTTTGCCATGACACTCAACATTGAGCTCAGGTTCACCCTGTTTCCAAGGATCATCCTTGAGATGTTTCTACAACTTGATTGGAGTCCACCTGTGGTTAATTCAGTTCAGATTGGACGTGATGTGGAAAGCCACACACCTGTCTATACATGGCACCTCATGGCAAAGAACCCTCTGAAAAAAAGAATTGTTTCTCTACATCAGTGGTTCTCAACTCCGGTCCTCAGGACCACCAACAGGCCAGATTTTAAGTATTACCTTGGGGCGATGCAGACTAGAATACTGCAATCACTGAGCAGCAAATGATATCACCTGTGATGTATTTCAGTTATCCTGCAAACCTGGCCTGTTAGTGGGTCCTGAGGACCGGAGTTGAAAACCACTGCTCTACATAAAGATGGCCTAGGCTATAAGAAGATTGCCAAGACCCTTAAACTGAGCTGCAGCATGGTGGCCAAGACCATACAGTGGTTTAACAGGACAGGTTCCACTCAGAACAGGCATCGTCATGGGCAACCAAAGAAGTTGAGTGCACGTGCTCAGCATCATATCCAGAGGTTGTCTTTGGGAAATAGACGTATGAGTGCTGCCAGCATTGCTGCAGAGGTTGAAGGGGTGGGGTGTCAGCCTGTAAGTGCTCAGACCATACGCCGCACACTGCATTAAATTGGTCTGCATGGCTGTCATCTAGGGTTGCCACATCATCCCTTTAATCCAGGACACATATTAATTACACAGGTTCTGTGGCTGATAAAAGGTGCTAATTAAATTCACTTTGGTGCCTCTTCTGAGTTAAATTAGCCCCAGAACCTGTGCAATTCATATGTGTCCTGGACTAAAGGGATGATGTGGCAACCTTACTGTCATCCCAGAAGGAAGCCTCTTCTAAAGATGATGCACAAGAAAGCCCACAGTTTGCTGATGACAAGCAGACTAAGGACATGGATTACAGGAACCATGTCCTGTGGTCTGATGAGACCAAGATAAATTTATTTGGTTCAGATGGTGTCAAGCGTGTGTGGTGGCAACGAGGTGAGGAGTACAAAGACAAGTGTGTTTTGTCTACAGTCAAGCATGGTGGTGGGAGTGTCATGGTCCTGGGCTGCATGAGTGCTGCCGGCACTGGGGAGCTACAGTTCATTGAGGGAACCATGAATGCCAACATGTACTGTGACATACTGAAGCAGAGCATGGTCCCCTCCCTTCAGAGACTGGGCCGCAGGGCAGTATTCCAACATGATAACGACCCCAAACACACCTCCAAGACGACCACTGCCTTGCTAAAGTAGCTGAGGGTAAAGGTAATGGACTGGCCAAGCATGACTCCAGACCTAAACCCTATTGAGTATCTGTGGGGCATCCTCAAACGGAAGGTGGAGGAGCGCAAGGTCTCTAACATCCACCAGCTCCATGATGTCGTCATGGAGGAGTGGAAGAGAACTCCAGTGGCAACCTGTGAACCTCTGGTGGACATTAATGGCTGTGTGAGTTATTTTGAGGGGAAAGCAAATTTACACTGTTATACAAGCTGTACACTCAATACTTTACATTGTAGCAAAGTGTCATTTCTTCAGTGTTGTCACATGAAAAGATAGAATAAAATATTTACAAAAATGTGAGGGCTGTACTCACTTTTGTGACATACTGTATATGGTGAGCTTAAAGCCCTTCATGTGGGCACTTAATTTTTGGCTGATTCCTGCTGAAGGTTGCTCTGTCAGTGCTCAAGTTTTGTTGTAGGAGCTGGGCAGAAATTTCTCAGCCCAGCAGCACCTCTATCCAATCAGAAGCAGGCACTGTTTTGCTATTCTGACAGCTGCAGGTGTCGGCTGTCCAAAAACATAGGCCGACACTGCAAGGAACATGTTATAATGAACTTCTATAAATGTTAATTGTGCCTAACAAGTACTCTAAATACTTACCTTGTGTCTCAATCCCCCCACCATGAAAAATAGTAGTGCACTTCCTGATATTTGAGCGTGCCTAGGCACTCCAATGCTTACAACCTCATATCTGTATATCTGCGGTGTGAGATCTAAGGCACCGCTGCCTCTGACTGCTGGTCTCGGGAGATTTGGAGTGAGATTTGGCAATGTCACTACTGTGCTGCTTACTGTTCTCCTTGCTGGAGAGGAAGCTGCACCTGAGGACCTGCAGTGCAAGGATCTCCCTACTTCTACTTGCTGGCTCCTCCAGTGCACAACATTGCCTGGTAAGCCAGTAATGGGGAAAAGATCAGCTGCAGGGAGACCACAGGCAATACAAGTGACTAGTCCTTATTCCCACTGCCTACCTTTTTTGGGCACAGACTGCAGCGTTAGGTTCCTCTTTAACGGCCTCAAGCCCGTCGTATAGACAAATGACGGTGAAGCGGGGCAGCTCTTATTCTGGGACGGCGCCATATGACGGTGCCTAGTGTAGCCACGGGGGCACTGTGTCCCAAGGACAGCCGCGGCTCTTTACCCATGTGATCGGTTGTGTCCAATCACAGCCGGTCACATGTAAACAAGGAGATACCATTTATTGGCTCACCTCGCCTCACACTGACAGAACTTGAGGAGAGGAGGGCCAATCAGTGGAATCTCCTTACAGGGGAGACGTGTAAAAGTAATCAGGGCACTAATTACAATGCAGCCCCAACAGTGCCCATCAGTGACACCAGTCTGTGCCCATCAAGTGAGGCCAATCTGTGCCCATCAGTGATGCCAATCAGTGCTGCCTTTTAGTGCCCATCAGTGCCTGCCTATCAATGCCACCTATCATTGCCACCTATCAGTGCTCATCAATGCTGCATATCAGTGTCAACTATCAGTGCCCATCAGCGACACCAGTCTGTGCCCATCAGTGAGGCCAATTTGTGCCCATCAGTGATGTCATTCAGTGCTGCCTTTCAGTGCCCATTAATGCCACACATCAGTGCCACCTATCATTGCCGCCTATCAGTGCCACCTATCAGCGCTCATCAATGCTGCCTATCAGTGCCACCTATCAGTGCCCATCAGTACTGCATATTAGTGCCTCCTCATCAGTGCCACCCCATCAGTGCCCTTCAGTGCTGCCTCATCAGTGCCACCTCATCAGTGTCCATCAATGCAGCCTCATTAGCGCACATCAGTGAAGGAGAAAAATGACTTATATAGAAAACTTTTTTTTTTTCACATTTTTTGTTTTTTCAATTTTTTAGCAGAAAATAAAAAACCCAGCAGTGTTTAAATACCACCAAAAGAAAGCTCTATTTGTGTGAAGAAAATTATAAAAAAATTAATTTGGGTATAGCACTGCCCGACGGTGCAATTGTCATTCAAGGTGTGAGAGCGCTGAAAGCTGAAAATTGTAATGGGCAGGAAGGGGGCAAAAGTGCCCGGTATTAAGCTGGTTAAAGTGTTACTAAACCCAGTAATATGAAAATGGTTCACCTGCCCAACCACATTGCCCACAGCTTATTAATCTTCTTTTTACATTAAAATACTGCCACTATATACCTTTTTGGGATGATCTGTATACCATGGTTTCCTGATAACCTCCACAGTTTGCGTGTGTTCAAGTAGGAGGAGATTTTGACTAGAGCCTGTATACACGACCACATGTGTGATGTCAACCTGAACAGTTCAACTGAAACGGGAAATGTTCTATCCAGCATAAGAGACCAAGCTGAGCATGTGCAGCTTTACCACCCTGCTGTGTATTATATGGACTTGCTCAGATAGACAGTGCAGGAGGGAAGGATCTATGCATACAGGATAAAACAGCCTTTTTTACACAATGCTGAGGATTAACCTCTTAAGTTCCACAGTGAGTATAACAAGCATGCTATGCTGCATATACAGGCAGATTTTTACTGTTGTGGGTTAAGTAAAACTTTAAGGTAAACTTCACAACATTACCAAAGACATGCACTCACTACAGCTAATCATTAGAGATGGGCCCGGGCGTGTTCGAAAACATTCGTGCCCGATCCCGCCAGGAAGCCGACACCACACACGGCTAATCACAGGCACTGAGACGTTTCCCGGTTTGCCGTTGCACAGATCGGGAAATGTCTCCCTGTGATTAGCCGAGTGTCGGCTTCCTGGTGGGATCGGGCATGAATGTTTTTGAACACGCCCGGGCCCATCTCTACTGATCACAATAAGCAGTGTAGGCCGGCCACACTAGGGATGAGATGAATGTACCTGAAGTAGTTCTTTGGCAGAGCCCCTCTTCTCCACATCCATCTCCAAACAGCGGTTCAGGAAATCCCGGAACGTCACCGACAACTTCTCCGGATTCTGTAGCTCTGGGGTTCCGTTGGTTGCAATAAGATACAATGCCTGTTTAGAGGAAAGTGAGGGGGGTATTAAAAGGAAGAACAGAATTGACTCTTCCAGAAGGCCCTGCAAGTTCAGAAAAGGTAGCGACCTCCACGCCTCTCCTGAAAGACTGTCCTTCTATGCAGCTAAGTTATATATTCATGTAAGCTCTTACATCAAAACAGCGCCAACCAGCATGTAGGTTTAATTCAAGCGATCGCGCTGTGACTGGCGTGCGTTCCACCACGTAACCAAAAAATCTATAAGTTACAGCGCACACATGATACTCCTGTCAGGCTATTTTAAAAGCATCTAAACGTATATAGCAAAAAATGCAAAGATACGGGGGTTTGGTCACACTAAATGGCCATGAAGTGCTTAAGCCCACTGACTGCTGCAAAGTACCCCGTTACCAGTGGGAACCTACACTGACCTTAGAGTGAATGATCCCAGCTCTTAAACCATGGAAGCTAACGCCTCTCTTTATGGGAGACCAGAGGACACATCCCATGGATCAGGTGGACACTGATTGGGGCTAATTAAGAAGGATGGGGTTCACCAACCCAAAAAGGTCTGGTCAGGACCCAAGCATAAAGCATACAACAAAACTAGATATTTGGGGGGAACACCCTGCCAAACGCATGGTGCTGCTCGCATTAGCTTCCAGGGTTTAAGAGATATGAGCATTCACTCTAAGGTCAGTGTAGGTTCCCACTGGTAACGAGGTACTTTGCAGCAGTCAGTGGGCTTAAGCACTTCATGGCCACCTCGTAACCAGCCGGCGGATGTGACGACAGCAGCTGTGACGGACCGGAAGTCACAGTCACAGCGCAATCACTTGAATTAAACCTACATGCTGTTTTCATCTTATGTCCTGTAAGTAGCATTTTATGCGCAACAAATTCATTTTACTACTGTCTGCACTATGGAACTCTCCTTTACATTTTTCTGAGCATTTGAGATCCATCTGGTTTTGCTGGTTACAAGCTGGGCTTACCTCTGCAGTTTTTTTTTTTTTTTTTTGCAAATGTAATTTTTATTAAACTTCCACAGTACATACAAGGCCATATCAAGCTCATCAGGACAGATTGGACCACAGATAAAATAATCATGAAAGTACACCAAAGTATTTCCTGAGTAATGACTGAAATGCTGTAAATTCCTTCTTATGTCGCTTGTCCTCTAGGCCATGGTAGAGCTTACCTCTGCAGTTTTTACCTAATCAAGATCATCACAGGATCCTAGCCTTTATGATCTGCTTTGGTGAGTGAGGGCTAAAGAGGGTCACGTGGGCACTTGTCACCAAGAGCACAGTTTTGTATGGAGCACTGAAGAGCACTTTATGCACATTGTCACTTTTATACCGATTAAGGCAATATTGCTTTTGTCCATCACCCTTATTTGGATGTTATGGAAGTTTATGTTATGGGATTTGATATAAGGAATCATGTTTTATATCATCTGGGTTGGCGCTGTTTTGATGTAAGAGCTTATCTGTTGGGCAGGTATATCCTGAGTATGGCTGCCCCCAGTTTTTATACACCTATTGTTCACAGCATTACAGTGTATATATATGTTTGTTATTTGTCACTTTGAGTTTAACATTTCCACAGCGCAGATTTTTACAATTTATTAATATATTCATGTAACCCTTTTGGGGATTTATTAGGTTGCCTTTCCCCCCCGACAATGCTGACCATGCATTCAAAACTGTTTTTATTGACAAGGACATTGACAAACTGTACAATACCATAATTGAGTAAACATAGTTATTAAAGAGGGTTTTTACTTCCTCTGTTACCCTGCAATGTAAAAGCATAATGGGCTACTATGCACTGCATTTTAGCCCATTATGTGGCACTTACCTGCATTGGAAGCCCGCGCTGTCCCCACAGTAGGAAGCGTCCATTGTTTGCCCCTCTTCCTTCTGGTGCCACGATCTCCGGCTCTATGATTGGCCGGAGTCGCATGACATCACTACCACGCATGCACGCAGGAGCCGCCAATCGCGGCACGATCTTAGTGAAGGAACGGCACGGAGGCTGTTTCTTCACTACGTATGTGCCCAATGATGTGGGCACATCGCAGTACACTGTATATCTCCTAAACAGTGCAGGTTTAGGAGATATGCAGGGAACCTACAGGTAAGCCTTATTATAGGCTTACCTGTAGGTTAAAGTGGTTGTCAAGAGTTGAAAACCACTTTAAAGCAGAGGTCCGCCTAAAAAAAAAAAATTAAAAGTCAGCAGCTACACATACAGTAGCTGCTGACTTTTAATAATAGGAAACTTACCTGTCCTGGAGTCCAGCGATGTCTGCACCCGCCGCCGATCTTTGGATCGGGGGTCGGGTGCAGCCGCATCCATTGCAGGTAAGGGAACCCGGACGTGTAGCATTGCAGCTTCACACCGGGCAACCTTACTGCGCTTGCGCGAGGCTTCGCAGCGCTATGCTATTGGCCAGTAGCAGAGCGAGCAGGGAGGAGGGAGCCGGGCTCCTGACGCCAGCGGCCGCGGCGGCTGGCCAGAGCTCCCGGATGTGTGGAAAAGGACACCTGTCTAAAGACAGGTGTCCTCTTCCCCCTCCCCCCCCGAAAGGTACCAAATGTGACACCTGAGGGGGGGGAGGAATCCAACCAGTGGAAGTTCCACTTTTGGGTGGAACTCCGCTTTAAGAGCATACAAAATGCATAGATCCAAGTGTAGAAACATTGTATACACTACAGCCATCTATTACAAATTTAAAAAAAAAAAGCAAAAAAGGGGGGGGTCCCCTCCGGAGCTCGTTTAGGAGCAGATGCCCTGAATGGCATTTCTTCCATACGTTATACATCTTATAGTAGAAGTGCCAAGCCCGGGAGGGGGTAAAAAAAAAAAAAAAACAATAATAAGAGGGTCTAGAACTGTAGTAATCTATCCATTACCAACGGTGGAGGAGCAAGATTGGGGCTGTCCAACCAGCTCTGCCATATGAGGTTGAACTTTGTAACCACATTGCGAGGTCGGTAGGCCAACTGTTCCCTGAGGAGGAGACTATTAACATAAGTAACCCATTGGGCCTTTGTAGGTACAGTAGGTGCCACCCAGAAGCGTGCTATAAGTTTCCTAGCAAGGTATAATAATCTGGTTACCATAATATAGGTACTTTTCGGGTACAATTCATCATCAATTGCCCCTAGGAGGCACAACAATGGGGTAAGTGGTATGGCTGTTTGGGCCAAAGTACAAATGGTCGGCGTCCAGTATCTTGTAAGCTTTGGGCAGCGCCAGGTCATATGGATGAAGTCTCCTCTGTGTACAGCACACTTTGGGCATAAGGGAGAATCTCTTCTTCCCCAGTCATATAGCTGGACAGGAGTGCGGTAGGACCCATGTAATATAAGACAATGCATTCATGTGCTTTTCTCTTCAGATGGACAGCACCATCTTTGTTCAGGCATCATCCAGGGTTTTCATCTAACTGCTGGACTGAGATGCCAGTTCAGAGAAAATGCAACCATGTAAATCCTGGTACTTGTGCAGTTCTTTGCTGTGTTCACAAACGTCTTGTGACTACTTACAAATGTACAATGTTGCAGTCTGATTACTGCGAGAGAGGAGACAGAGGAAATGCTTTTAATGATAAAAGTTGGAGCTCTTTTTAACCACTTCCTGACCGCGTCGCGTACATCTACTGCCACAGAGAGGCAGCGTAGCGCGAATTGCTGTCTATAAACGGTGATCCGCGAACGTGCAGCTAGGAGGCGAGCACGCTCCTCTCATGCCGGCCGCACGGTCCCTGAGCGTCTGTTGGAGAAGAGAAGCGGGGAACTGCAGATGTAAACACGGCGGTTCCCCGTTCTGTCAGGCGGCATGTAAGAGATCTACTGATCCCCGTCACTGGGATCAGTTAGATCTCTTATGCCCCTGACAGCCCCCTCACAGTTAGAACACGCCTAGGGAACACAGTTAACCCCTAGATCTCCCCCTGCAGGTTAACCCCTTCACTGCCAATGACATTTATACAGTAATCAGTGGATATTTAAATTTCTGATCGCTGTATAAATGTCATTGGTCATAAAAAAGTGTGAAAAATGTCCGACATGTCCGCCCCAATATACCAGTCCCGATAAAAATCACCGCCGTTACTAGTAAAAAGTAATTGTAAAAACGCCATAAATGAATTCTCATGGTTTGTAAACACAACAACCTTTGCATAAACCAATCAATAAACACTGATTGAAATTTGTTTTACCACAAATATGTAGAAGAATATAAATCGGCCAGAACTGATGAATAAATTCGTTTTTTCTATATTTTTTTGGACATTTTTTAAAAAAATATAGTTTTTTTCAAAATTGTTGCTCTTTTTTTGTTTATAGCTCAAAAAATAAAAAAACGCAGAGGTGATCAAATACCACCAAAAGAAAGCTCTACTTGTGGGGGAAAAAAGGACGCCAATATAGTTTGGGTACAACGTCGCACAACCACGCAATTGTCAGTTAAAGCGATGCAGTGCCGAATCACAAAAAGTGCTCTGGCCCTAATGTGGGAAATCCTTCCGGGGGTGAAGTGGTTAAACAATAGTTTTTGAATATTGACATGTAAGGAACTTATTCATGCAGACTTGTAAGGTAAGCGCAAGGAATTGTAAAGGCTGAAGGTTTTTTGCCTTGATGCATTTGATGCATGAAGGTAAAAAACCTTCACTGTGCAGCTCCCCCCACACACAGGCGGCTCAAGAGCGAGCACACACAAGTGCCCCCAGAGCAAGCAGGCAAGCTTTGGATTATTAAGATTTGAAACATACGAGCAGGCATCGCTTACTCCGTGATTTACAACCTCATCCTTGCTTAACATTTTAACACCAACACGGGTTCACTTTAAACTGAGATTTAGCCTGAAGTGGCTACTCACCCGGAGTGGATTCTCATTTAGATAAGGAGGCTCTCCTTCTATCATCTCTATAGCCATGATGCCCAGAGACCAGATGTCCACTTTAGGGCCGTAAGCTTTACGAGTGACCACTTCGGGGGCCATCCAGTATGGCGTGCCGACCATTGTACTACGTTTACTATGCTCTTGGGTGATCTGGGCACAGAAGCCAAAGTCAGCTGAAAACAAGAAGAAAAAAGACGCAAACACATTTAATACTTAATATTCCATACATCAAACCAAAATCTTGGTCATCATTTATCATTGTTAATGCATATGCTTTACTAACAATTAAATGACAATATTAGGTGCTTATATGCTAATGTTAGGATCTTTACAAAAAGGTTTGCAGGCTAGAATGTATTTTGTTGGCAAAAGAGGTTATTAGAGCATAGATTTTGGAATGTCTTGTTGTGCAGTCTGTAAAGAGTCAGTTAAGCTGGCCATAGACAGATTGCAATTTGGCCGGTTTAGCAGGGACCAGACCAATTTAGATCAGTGTGAGGCCATTCTTGCTCAATAGAGGTTGATCATTTTCAGACACTGATTGGTGTATTCCGATAGTACCAAGCTCATTTGCCAGAATACAATGTCACGGCCGGGGAAAGGTGTCTCCATCAACCTTTTTTGTGTGCCTGGGAGGAATCCGTGGCCAGCTTTAGCCTCCTAATATTCTACAGGAGAGTCTAGGTTGCAGACAACCTGATACATTACCTTCCATAGCGTGTCTACAGTCTTTGACCATTTCCCATAGTGTGTCTTCAGTCTTTGACCATTTCCCATAGCGTGCCTACAGTCTTTGACCATTTCCCATAGCGTATCCACAGTCTTTGACCATTTCCCATAGTGTGTCTACAGCAGTGGTTCTCAACTCCTCAGAAATGGTCAAAGACTGTAGACACGCTATGGGAAATGGTCAAAGACTGTAGACCAGTGTTTCTCAACTCATGTCCTCAGGACCCACTAACGGGCCAGATTTTTAGTACTACCTTAGGAGATGCAGACTAGAATACTACAATCACTGAGCAGTAAATGTTATCACCTGTGATGTATTTCAGTTATCTTGCAAACCTGGCCTGTTAGTGGGCCCCGAGGACATGAGTTGAGAAACACTGGTCTACAGTCTTTGACCATTTCCCATAGTGTGCCTACAGTCTTTGACCATTTCCCATAGTGTGTCTACAGCAGTGGTTCTCAACTCCTGTCCTCAGGACCCACTAACGGGCCAGATTTTTAGTATTACCTTGGGAGATGCAGACTACAATCACTGAGCAGTAAATGATATCACCTGTGATGTATTTCAGTTATCTTGCAAACCTGGCCTGTTAATGGGTCCCGAGAACATGAGTTGAGAAACACTGGTCTACAGTCTTTGACCATTTCCCATAGCGTGTCTACAGTCTTTGACCATTTCCCATAGCGTGTCTACAGTCTATATGACCTTTAAGTATGCAAACATTTAATCTTTAAAGAAAACATTTGAAACATGAACAAACCCGTACATGTTCTTCGAGTGTGCTCCCTCCCTCCCCTGGTAAGCCCAATGTTTATTAATAATCTTATAATTAGTCAATGTTATAAGGCACATAGCCCCGAGACCTCACCCAGCCAGCCACTGTCAAGACCGCTTCCCAGCCTCAACTATTACCTTCCATTCCACCGTCCTTTGTAACTTTAATATCCACAGTATCAGGTAAATCCACCCACCTACACCATATTTTTGTAAATTTCTTTGGGCATCCTCTAGCCTCATACGTCATCTCATACATTATAATGTCAGAATTAACCAATTTTTTCCAGGCTTCCAATTCAAGGGTTGTAGTACGTATCCAACTTAACACTATCAGTTTTTTGACATAGAAGTAGAGGAGCTGCAAGGAAGTTTTTGTGGCCATATCCATTATTTCATATTCCAGAATACCCAGAATGCACACCATAGGACAACATATGTGTCTAGAGTCTTTGACCATCTCCCATAGCGAGTCTAGAGTCTTTGACCATCTCCCATAGCGTGTCTACAGCCTTTGACCATCTCCTATAGTAGGGATATGCAATTAGCGGACCTCCAGATGTTGCAGAACTACAAATCCCATGAGGCATAGCAAGACTCTGACAGCCACAAGCATGACGCCCAGAGGCAGAGGCATGGTGGGATTTGTAGTTTTGCAACAGCTGGAGGTCCGCTAATTGCAAATCCCTGTCCTATAGCATGTCCACAGTCTTTGACCATCTCCCATAGCGTGTCTACAGTCTTTGACCACCTCCCATAGCGTGTCTACAGTCTTCGGCCATCTCCCACAGCGTGTCTACAGTCTTTGACCATCTCCCACAGCGTGTCTACAGTCTTCAGCCATCTCCCACAGTGCGTCTACAGTCTTTGACCATTTCCCACAGTGTGTCTACAGTCTTTGACCATTTCCCATAGTGTGCCTACAGTCTTTGACCATTTCCCATAGTGTGTCTACAGTCTTCGGCCATCTCCCATGGCGTGTCTACAGTCTTTGACCATCTCCCACAGCGTGTCTACAGTCTTCAGCCATCTCCCACTGCGTGTCTACAGTCTTTGACCATCTCCCACAGCGTGTCTACAGTCTTCGGCCATCTCCCATAGCGTGTCTACAGTCTTTGACCATCTCCCATAGGGTGTCTACAGTCTTCGGCCATCTCCCATAGCGTGTCTACAGTCTTCGGCCATCTCCCACAGCGTGCCTACAGTCTTTGACCATCTCCCACAGCGTGTCTACAGTCTTTGACCATCTCCCACAGCATGTCTAGTCTTTGACCATCTCCCATAACGTGTCTACAGTCTTTGACCATCTCTCATAGTGAGTCGAAAGTCTCTGGCCATCTCCTATAGCATGTCTGCAGCCTTTGACCATCTCCAACAGTGTGTCTGCAGTCTTTGACTATCTCCTATAGTATGTCTGCAGTCTTTTCAAAATGTCCTTTTGCATATCTGCAGAGACCTTTCTTTTGCAATACTTTTATTGATTATGTGCATCCGTTTGGTGATGTCATGGGCCCTATATAAACAAAGTTGACCCCCATTGGTGTAGAAAGTGGTAGGAGTTCTGGAAAGATGCAGCTCCCAAGAAATTCCTCAGAGCCTACTTTGGGTGATGGCAAAGGCAGCCACATGGCCAAGATGGGTCACAAGCACCTTGTTGGGGATCAGTGCACTAAAACCTTTAAAAGATACGTACTTAGCTTGACCGATCCATCCATGCCCAGCAGGATGTTGTCACTCTTGATATCCCGATGAATGACTTGGTTGGCATGCAGGAATTCCAGGGCCTGCAGACACTAAAGACAGGAGAGGTGTGTCAGCCATGTACCAAGGGGCAGACAATTTTTGAGATGTTAAATGAACTCTGTTAGCAAAACAAATAACCAAAAAATAACTTGATCGCTAAAAGAAAAATAGCTAGACTGTAAAAGTAATATTACTTTTCAACTCTGACCTTCATCCTGCTGAAGCACTATGGTGGTGATTACTTCTCTGCCACAACTACGATCTGTCCTCCTTCCATAACAGTATATTTACCTCTCTGCATACAGCTGCAATCTGTCCTTCATCCATAAGAGTTTCTGTCACCACATCGGTGAGAGAGCCACCAGCCAGGTACTCCATCACGACCCATAACTCATCTCCAACCAAGTAACTGCAAGGATCAAGGTCACGTTAGATGGAGGTGAAAGACTTCAAATATTCTAAATTATGATCACAATATAAAATATTTATATTCATGTGCAGGGCTCTGGCTCCTCTCAGTACCCCTGGACTTACCTGTCCAGGTAGTTGACAATGTTCGGGTTCTTGTTTTGCCTCATTACAAGGATCTCATTGATAATTAACTCCTTCTTCGGCTGCTGCTGCAGATTCATCTGTTTAATAGCCACCTACAAGGAGAACACAAGGATCTATGAAATGGTCCAAGCTTAGTACTACAGTCTACTTAGAGTTACCTAAGGCAGGCTATACATGGGTTGCAAGAAAGAAATGTGCTTGATTCCCCCATCAACACAGACAGTGATGATGGGGGAATCCCTCCTGCCAAGCAATTGTCTGCTCCCGGTGGGAGGGAAGAGAAGGGAAGCTGTCCCTGCCAGGAGAAGACAGTGATTGTCACCAACTGCACTTGTTGGGGTACTGGATTGTTTATTTTGGTTGACGGTTATTTTTGATTTTTTTATATATACACTCACCGGACACTTTATTAGGTACACCTTACTAGTACCGGGTTGGACCTCCTTTTGCCTTCAGAACTGCCTTCACTCTTCATGGCATAAATTCAACAAGGTGTTGGAAACATTCCTCAGAGATTTTCCTCCATAGTGACCTGATAACATCACACAGTTGCTGCAGATTTGTTGGCTGCACATCCATAATGCCAATCTTCCATTCCACCACATCCCAAAGGTGCTCTATTGGATGAGATGAGGAGGCCATTGGAGTACAGTGACATCATTGTCCAGTGGTGAGATGATTGGAGTGCAGTGACCTCATTGTCCAGTGGTGAGATGATTGGAGTGCAGTGACCTCATTGTCCAGTGGGGAGATGATTGGAGTACAGTGACCTCATTGTTCAGTGGCGAGATGATTGGAGCTTTGTGACCTCATTGTCCAGTGGTGAGATGATTGGAGTGCAGTGACCTCATTGTCCAGTGGTGAGATGATTGGAGTACAGTGACCTCATTGTCCATTGGTGAGATGATGGGAGTGCAGTGACCTCATTGTCCAGTGGTGAGATGATTGGAGTGCAGTGATCTCATTGTCCAGTGGTGAGATGATTGGAGTACAGTGACCTCATTGTCTAGTGGTGAGATGATTGGAGTGCAGTGACCTCATTGTCCAGTGGTGAGATGATTGGAGTACAGTGACCTCATTGTCCAGTGGTGAGATGATTGGAGTGCAGTGACCTCATTGTCCAGTGGTGAGATGATTGGAGTACAGAGACCACATTTTCCAGTGGTGAGATGATTGGAGTACAGTGACCTCATTGTCCAGTGGTGAGATGATTGGAGTACAGAGACCACATTTTCCAGTGGTGAGATGATTGGAGTGCAGTGACCTCATTGTCCAGTGGTGAGATGATTGGAGTGCAGTGACCTCATTGTTCAGTGGTGAGATGATTGGAGCTTTGTGACATGGTGCATTATCCTGCTGGAAGGAGCCATCAGAAAATGGGGACAATGCAGTCATAAAGGGATAGACATGGTCAGCAACAATACTCAGATGGGCCATGAGGTTTAAATGATGCTCAGTTGGTACTAAAATGTGCCAAGAAACACACACCATTACACCACCACCACCAGCCTGAACCAGTGATACAAGGCAGGATGGATCCAGGCTTTCATGTTGTTTACGCCAAATTCTGACCCCACCATCTGAATGTCGCAGCTGAAATCGAGACTCATCAGACCAGGCAACATTTTTCCAATCTTCTATTGTCCAATTTTGGTGATCCTGTGCAAATTGTATCCTCAGTTTCCTCTTCTTAGCTGACAGTAGTGGCACCCGGTGTGGTCTTCTGCTGTTGTAGCCCATCTGCTTCAAGGTTGGATGTGTTGTCTGTTCAGAGATGGTATTCTGCATAACTTGGTTGTAACGAGTGGTTATTTGAGTTACTGTTGTCTTTCTATCATCTGGATAGTGGCCGGTGAGTGTATATTGAGTTTGACGCACATACTAATAGTATATCACATTTAAATGTAGCGCTACAATTATTATTGTATATTTAAGAGAGCGATATTTGCTAGCGGCTATGGCGCTAATCGCAAGTAAGATCCGGCAGGCTGGCTGTACCCAAGTTGATTGATCGATCAACTTGGGTACATCCAGCGCGCCCATACATTGTTCGAATCTCGTCCGGTTCCTGCTGAATCAGCCGAGAAAAGAACAAAAGAAAAACATCCATAGTAAAAAAATATATTACTACTAATTGTAATAATAAATAAATATATATATATATATATATATATATATATATATATATATATATATATTCTTTTTTGGCTGGACAATACTTTGATTTTTAGGAAGACCAGCACATGCATGGCAGCATAGGACAAGCACGCTCTGTGTCTATGCAGATTGGTTTACCTCCTGACCGGTGGCCACTTCCACTGCAATGTAGACGGTTCCGGATGCCCTGTGTGTGAGAGAGAACGTTCCACATTATTACCATTCATATATACAGAGCACAGCCACCATCCATATCAGTCCTTACAGCCCCATGTCCCATTACATACAGACAGGAACACTTTGAATAATTCTGCATGAATGATAATCAACCTAGCGTTCGTTTTTTTTTTCTTCTTTTAGTCACGAGATAAATCTGAATCCTCCCGAGAAATCTTCTAAAAACATGAACATACAAACTCCATGTGGATAGTGGCATTGGTAGGAACTGAATCTAATACCCCAACCCAGGCGGGCTGCAGTGTGGACCGTTTTTTTTTTTTTACTATGCGCCTACTTGCAGGCAGATTCTACAGCAATAGTAAAACCTCCCACTGTGATAATACGCACCTCCACCAACTAAAACTGACCATGTGAAATAGGATCCTTAGATTGTAAGCTCCTTGGGGCAGAACTGATGTGAGTGTACAGTGCTCGGTAGTATATATACTATGTGGCTAAAAGTATTGGGGTGCCTGCCTTTACACACACATGAACTTTATTGGCATCCCAGTCTTTGTCAATATTGAGTTGGCCCACCCTTTGAAGGCCTGGCTCGCAGTCTCCGCTCCAATTCATCCCAAAGGTGTTCTATCAGGTTGAGGTCAGGACTCTGTGCAGGCCAGTCAAGTTCCTCCACCCCAAACTCGCTCATCCATGTCTTTATGGACCTTGCTTTGTGCAGTGGTGCGCAGTCATGTTGGGACAAGAAGGGGCCATCCCCAAACTGTTCCCACAAAGTTGGGAGCATGAGATTGTCCAAAATGTCTTGGTATGCTGATGCTTTAAGAGTTCCCTTCACTGGAACTAAGGGGCCAAGCCCAACCCCTGAAAAACAACCCCACCCCATAATCCCCACTCCATCAAATGATTTGTACCAGTGCACAAAGCAAGGTCCATAAAGACATGGATGAGCGAGTTTGGGGTAGAGGAACTTGACTGGCCTGCACAGAGTCCTGACCTCAACCCAATAGAACACCTTTGGGATGAATTAGTAGAGTGGAGACTGCGAGCCAGGCCTTCTCATCCAACATCAGTGCCTGACCTCACAAATGCTCTTCTGGAAGAATGGTCAAACATTCCCATAGACCAGTGGTAGGCAACCAGTAGCCCTCCAGCTGTTGTGGAACTACATTTCCCATGAGACATTTCGAGGCTGGCAGTTACAATTACTCCCAAAAGCATGATGGGACTTGTAGTTTTTCAACAGCTGGAGGGCCCCAGGTTGCCAGCCCCTTCTAGACACTCCTAAACCTTGTGGACAGCCTTCCCAGAAGAGTTGAAGCTGTTATAGCTGCAAAGGGTGGGCCAACTCAATATTGAACCCTACGGACTAAGACTGGGATGCCATTAAATTTCATGTGCGTGGAAAGGCAGGTGTCCCAATACTTTTGGTAATATAGTGTAAATACTGTACCTGTAATAAATAAATGTGTTGCTAAAAGGCCCACGTTATCTCTGATAGCCCTGCGCTTCTGGGCAGAAGGAGCAGCACTGCGGCATTCCGGCGGACGCCATATGTGCCCAGGTTGAGAGCTGTCCAACAGGAAGACAAAAGGAACATTCATGCTGAGGGTGCAAGCAGTGGCATTCCCCGGCTGTGAGCGAATGCATGTCTACCAGCCCGTGACCAGCTTGCAGGAATTTGCATGCAGGCTCTGTGCCAAGGGAGCTTTAGGTAACAAGTGAATGACCCTCTCCTTCCCGGTGGCAGCACAGACACTGCGGATCCTGGGAGCGAAGATCGCGCTGGGTGTGTGCTAAATAAAAATCCTAATGAGAACGGTGATGTGCCGGCTTCAGAGTAGGAAGTCACACCTCATTATAGGTCACGCTAATTGAGTGCGAGGATTAACACCACCCGCTCTGCCAAGAAAGTCTGCCGCTGGTTTTTAAAAAGCCGCGTTCACTGAAAGGGAAAGTATTGGGCATTTTCACTGAGCAGGAGTTCCAATTATTATTGTAATATTCACCCGACAAGGTCAGTCCACCCATAAGTGAGGTTTTAGTTATAGGTGGGCAGAGTCAGCCCCGAACTTCTAATGTTTCTTCAATACTCCAATAGAACTTACCACCCACCTTTGGGTGTTCCAATTCCATCTGTTACATTCTCCATAATATATAATTAATTACAAATACATACTATAATGATGGTGGATACCCCTAATAATGGGCACAGCAGGTGTACAGACCCAGGCACAGGGATGGTGGGAACCCCTCATAAAGGGCATAGCAGGGGTATGGACATGGGAACCCAGCACAGGGACAGTGGGAGCCCCTCATAAAGGGCACAGCAGGTGTACAGACAAGGGAACCCAGCACAGGGATGGTGGGAACCCCTCATAATGCGCACAGCAGGGGTATGGACGTGGGAACCCAGCACAGGGTAGGTGGGAGCCCCTCATAATGGGCACAGCAGGGGTATGGACGTGGGAACCTAGCACAGGGATGGTGGGAACCCCTCATAATGGGCACAGCAGATGTACAGACCCAGGAACCCAGCACAGGGATGGTGGGAACCCCTCATAATGGGCACAGCAGGTGTACAGATCCGGGAACCTAGCACAGTGATGGTGGGAACCCCTCATAATGGGGAGAGCAGGTGGACAGACCTGGCAACTCAGCACAGGGATGGTGGGAACCCCTCAAAGGACACAGCAGGTGAAAATATCCGGGAACTCAGCACAGGGATGGTGGGAACCCCTCATAATGGGCATAGAAGGTGTATAGATCTGGGGACTCAGCACAGGGATGGTGTCCCCAAGGGTGGTAGGGACACGACCCAAGG
>BLSH010433815.1:889231-899888 GCA_018402905.1 Glandirana rugosa | reverse complement strand
TTTAGGTGTCAAAAGTGGTCATGTCCTCCACTCCCCTTTGGAAGGTTCCCCCTATAGGTAAGACACATTTTCTTTCTCTTCACAACCCCTATAACGTTTGTTACGGTTTTTTTACAGAATTACCCATTCTACACATCTTCTTCTCACGTCTTCTACACTCCTGTACATACTCTCTCCTCACGTCTCCGATACTGTCGACCGTCATATACGTCCTCTCCTCACGTTTCACGTGTCACCACATCACCCATCGTGAAAGCGGACCATTGTTTTCCCAGCGACCAAGCTTAGGGTTGGTGCTGTGATTGACGGACCTCAAACGTACAAGAGCCTACCAGCATGTCTTTGGAGTGTGGGAGGAAACCGGAGTACCCGGAGGAAACCCACGCAGGCACAGGGAGAACATGCAAACTCCAGGCAGTTAGTGTCGTGGTTGGGATTCGAACCAGCGACCCTTTTGTTACCAGGCGAAAGTGCTACCCACTACACCACTGTGCACTTTGCACTCCTCTCCTGCATATACTGCCAGCTGTCATAGCCTCTGCACTCCTCTCTCATACATGTCCTCACATCTTCTGCACTCTTCTTCTACACATCTTACCCATTAAGACATTTTTTTGGCATTGTTTGCAATATCCCCAACACTTCTCTTTCTTTTACACAGAATGGATATCCCCCTTGGAAGGTTTCCCCTCACCTCCTGTACTGGTGAAAACTGTGGATTTCTGTCTCATTGACAATAGTAACTATATCAAAAATCTCCTCAGTGGAGACACAGTGAATGATATGTTCTAAATTGTGCAAAGAAACAGAGCCAGCGGTCTTTTGGTCAGAACAGGGCAGTATTTCAGGATTTTACTTGTTTGCTTCCTAGCAGCAGCATGGAATATTGACAGACCTGAAGCACATTTTAGACTATAGGTCCCCTTTAACTTTCAAAGAGATTTTCTGGGGCTAACTCAACAGAAAAATGTAAAAAAAAAAACAAATCCTTTGACTTTGAACATAGTACAAGGATGGGCATCTACACTTACCGGGCTTACAGATGAACTGAAGCCAGGAGGGTTTTCTGCAAGAGAACAAAGACATGTTAGTGAATGGTTTGCAAATGATACTCCATATTGGGTGGAATATTTATTCAAAGATGTCTATGAAAATGGACTAATGGCAATCTTCTTGCAATATGCAAAATGGTCTAGGACAGCCTTTCTCAACCTCTGTTAAGAAAGCCAAAGAAACCCTTTAAATAATTTTAAGGTTTCAGGAAACCCCTGCTAAAATTAATTCATTGAGGGTTGGTGGGAGGCTTCCTTCTGGTAGTCAGTATAAAGTATTCCTTTACCTTGGTGGTCAGTGGAAACAATGACTTTTACGTTTTTGGCCATTAAGAAGAATGTCCCTTACATTGGTGATCAGTAGGAAGAATGTTCCTTACATTGGTGATCAGTGGAAAGAATGCCCCTTACATTGGTGATCAGTGGAAAGAACATCCCCTACATTGGTGATCAGTGGGAAGAATGTCCCTTACATTGGTGATCAGTGGAAAGAATGTCCCCTACATTGGTGATCAGTGGGAAGAATGTCCCTTACATTGGTGATCAGTGGGAAGAATGTCCCTTACATTGGTGATCAATGGGAAGAATTTTCCTTACATTGGTGATCAGTGGAAAGAACGTCCCCTACATTGGTGATCAGTGGGAAGAATGTTCCTTACATTGGTGATCAGTGGGAAGAATGTTCCTTACATTGGTGATCAGTGGGAAGAATGTTCCTTACATTGGTGATCATTGGGAAGAAGGTTCCTTACATTGGTGGTCAGTGGGAAGAATGTTCCTTACATTGGTGATCAGTGGAAAGAATGTCCCTCACATCGATGGTCACTGAGAAGAAAGTTTCTTCCATTGGTGATCAGTGAGAAGAATGCCCCTTACATTGGCGATCAGTGGGAAGAAGGTCCCTTACATTGGTGGTCAGTGGGAAGAAGCTCCCTTACATTGGTGGTCAGTGGGAAGAAAATTCCTTACATTGGTGGTCAGTGAGAAGAAAATTCCTTACATTGGTAATCAGTGGAAAGAATGTCCTTTACATTGGAGATCAGTGGAAAGAATGATCCTTACATTAATGGTCATTGGGAAGAATGTCCCTAACGATGGTTTTTGGGAAGAATGCCCCTAACGATGGTCATTGGGAAGAATGTCCCGAACAATGATGGTCATTGGGAAGAATGTCCCTTACATTGGTGACCAGTGGGAAGAATGCTCCTTACATTGGTGATCAGTGGGAAGAATGCTCCTTACATTGGTGATCAGTGGGAAGAAGGTCCCTTACATTGGTGGTCAGTGGGAAGAAGGTCCCTTACATTGGTGGTCAGTGGGAAGAAAATTCCTTACATTGGTAATCAGTGGAAAGAATGCCCTTTACATTGGAGATCAGTGGAAAGAATGATCCTTACATTAATGGTCATTGGGAAGAATGTCCCCAACGATGGTCATTGGGAAGAATGTCCCGAACAATGATGGTCATTGGGAAGAATGTCCCTTACATTGGTGACCAGTGGGAAAAATGTCCCCCTCAAAAACGGGTCATTGGTGTTATGCTACTGGCTTCTCTAAATGGCGATGGAACTGGAATCAGGCACCATCAGATGAGAAGTCAATCAGCAACAGCTAAAAGAACCCCTACAAAAACCTAGAGGAACCCTAGTTGAGAATGCCTCATCTAGGACAATTAGCTATGAATTGCAAAGATATTATCCAACATGGTAAAAACCTCATTGGTTTATAAAGAACAGTCCCAGTTGCATTGCTTATTGTATTGGGGCTGGCTTAGGGTTTGTATAAACATACAGATGCAACACACTTTCATGGGCAACCACCTTGCATCCTAATTGAATTTGAGATACTTCTGATCTACTGTTGCAATCCTATTGCCTTGTATAGGGAAAAGACAGCTCTAAAGCCAATGAAGTACGCACAAGTTCTTACAAATTTAAAGCCGGCCATAGAAGGTTCCAATCTCTACTGGTTCGGCAGAGATCAGACTTGAATCATGTATGGCAAGACTGATGGTACCCAAGTTGATCGATCGCTAGCAAAACACTTTGTGTTCTCCCGGCAGGTACGGCTCCCTGTGCAGCCCCCCCGCCCCCGCTGGGTGAACACCATGGGAGGGAGTCCCCCATCAACACTGATTGTGTTGATGGGGAAATTGAGAGATTTTTCTTTCCTGCAACCCATGGTTCCAGGAAAGAAAATTGCACCCTTTATGGCCGGCTTAATGGAATGTGAGTCACAGTAAAAAGACCTACAAGTCACACATGGGACATATTACCGGTAACACTCAGAAATATTAAAACTAATGAGGAAAGATTCTCAGGAAACAAGCAAAGGGCAGTTAAGAACATATAGAAGGTCAGTGTGTTTTAAAGGATAAGTGTACAAAGTACCCAGTCCTTAGCATATACTATTCCTACCTAAAAAGCAATTGACTTGCCATAAGGTTTCTCTTGAAAACATGAAGCGAAGATCATCAGGGAGCTGCATTTTAGGCAATCTGCATTATGGACATGCTGGGGGAGGGGACTTAAGAGCGATAATTGCACTAGAAGTGCACTTTAAGTAAATCCGTCACAGTCATGGGCAATCCATACTAAGCATATGATGGAAAAAAAGATAAAAATAAAATATAATCTAAGGTTACTGTTGGTGAAAACAGCACATTAATACAACCTTTGAATTCAGATATAAGCTCAGCCTGAAGTGACCAAGTTTGTTGGAGGTTTGCTTTAGATCAAAAAAGTCCATTCAAATTAAACACCAACAGCCCATTTGTTACTATCCGCCTGTCCAATGCTGTCCACCAATAAGCTGTTTTACATCAATATGAATTTACTGATTGTTTCATTAGGTCATTGGTAGGCAATTTTGGCACTCCAGATGTTTTGGTTCTACAAATTCAGTGATGTATTGCAAGACTAAGAGCCATAGGCATGACTCCCAGAGACAGAGACATGATGGGATATGTAGTTTTACCATGGCTCTCAACCTTTTTTCAGTCAAGGCACCCTTTACAAATTATGGACAGTCTCGAGGAACCACATTTTAAAATGTAAAAGCTATTCTAATAGTTTTATATAATGCAGCAACATCTACAAGTCCAAGTAGGACACCCAACATTACAGGTGATTTATCCTTCCTAAGCAAATACACGTTTCCAAATTGGTACTGACTAGTATTCCAATGTTTCTCTTCTCCCTTAGTTTTTCTCCATCACTCAGCTAACGTGACCCCAATGCTTATGGAGCATGGGAGGGTCAAACAAGGATGCTATGCAGGCGACTGGCATCCTCCTCATCAACTGATGATGCCATTGGTCGTTAGGAAGCCAGCAGCTAGAAGGTTGTTATGGTGCGCAATGAAAACCTGTGGCTTAGTGTAACTAAAAGGCAGGTTTCATCCACACGCCAGCTTGTATACAATTTTTGGGCAATTTTTAGGCATTTTGCCAAGGCACTCCGGTTGGAAAAGACTGGGCTAGAGTACTGAGGTTGCCTAGCCATACCTTAGGTCTTAAAAGGTTGAAATATGCAAATCAAGGGTTGAGGAATTGGTGATGGCTGACATGTGTTCCAGGAAAGCCTCTTCCCTCTCCCCTAAGCTGGATGACAGCAAGTTCATCCCGAAGTGGTGATTCACTGGGAATTAAATATGTAATGAGTCACCCGTTGCTCATCAGTGAGGACACAGGCAGCCAATCAGAAGAAGGGGAAGGGGACTGCTGACATCATGGCAGCCAGTTTCTTCAGCAATGACGTCTAGATGGGAAGGAGACTACTGCACATAGTTTATATTTTCCCCAGTTTGGCAACTCCAAGCATGGACCCTAAATGAACAGCGTGGGTTTGGAATGGAAAGACTTGGAAAGACAATCATTGCTACATTTTTCAGCTAACCAATACCACACTGTATTACCAAAAGTATTGTGACGCCTGCCTTTACACACACATGAACTTTAATGGCATCCCAGTCTTAGTCCATAGGGTTCAATACTGAGTTGGCCCAACCTTTGCAGCTATAACAGCTTCAACTCTTCTGGGAAGGCTGTCCACAAGGTTTAGGAGTGTCTATGGGAATGTTTGACCATTCTTCCAGAAGAGCATTTGTGAGGTCATGGATGAAAAGGCCTGACTCGCAGTTTCTGCTCTAATTAATCCTAAAGGTGTTCTATTGGGTTGAGGTCAGGACTCACTCATCCATGTCTTTATGGACCTTGCTTTGGGCTTTGGTGCTTTTTCTATGGTCAGCAGTGCTAGCCCCATATACACTATACTGCCAAAAGTATTGGGACACTTGCCTTTACTCGCACATGACCTTTAATGGCATCCCAGTCTTAGTCTGTAGGGTTCAATATTGAGTTGGCCCACCCTTTGCTTGGAACTGCTAAATCCACAGGGTCAACATAGACTGCTAAATCCACAGGGTCAACATAGCAAGCCATGCAACTCACATTTTTAGAAGGTCAGCAATGCTAGCCCCATATAGTTGTCTAGTATAAAATTTACTTTTAGGACCCATTCACACTTCTACAGTCTATAGGCTGTCAATGCACATCAATGGACCAATTAACAGACATGTAGCACACTGCAATGCACGATATGACGTACATCAAGCACTACTCTATAGAGCAGGGGTCTCCAAACTTTCTAAACAAAGGGCCAGTTTACTGTCCTTCAGACTTTACAAGGGCTGGACAGTGGTCATTGGGAATCGAAAATATCCCGACATTAGTGGGGAAAAATGATGCTCAAATAATTGTTTCAGTGATAGAAATTCATGTTTAAATTACATAAAGAAGTACTCTATAGAAATGGCATTATGAAAGAAATGTATTTTCTGTAATGCATATATGTATATTTATGTATAACATATAATCTTTTTATGGATACTTGTTGCACTAAATGTCTGTACATTTGTGATATTTTTGAATAAAACCTTTACTGTTTAAAAAAAAAAAATGTTTCAGTGGGAGTAATTATGCCTCATCATTTGTGTCATTGGGCCCCATTGTTGGTGTCATTAAGAGAAATCATGCCCCATCGTTGGTGTCATTGGAAGGAATTGTGCCCCGTCACTGATGTCATTGGGCCCCATTGTTGTTCTAGTTGAGAGAAATAGTGCACTCTCATTGGTGTCATTGGGATGAATTGTGCACCATCATTGATGCCATTGGGAGGAATTGTGCCCCATCGTTTCTGTCAATGGGAGGAATTATGCCCCATTGTTGGTATCAGTGGATGAAATGTGCCCCAAGGGCCAGATAAAAGCAAGCAAAGGGCCACATCTGGCCCTCAGGCTGCAGTTTAGAGACCACTGCTATTGAGTGTTAACAATAATTCTCAGCACACCACACAGGGCTGAGCATTATTGTGCATTGCGGTAAAATGCAGGGGTGTGAATGGGCCCCAAGTGGCAGTTATTGGGTTCCCTAATCTACTGAGTTCCTGCATCTTCCAGCATCCAGGTTAAAAGGGAGATGCACACAGACAAGGGAATAATATATCTGCAGTGAATCAGAATGATTCAACCCATTTTGTGAAATTAAGTCGTTTTTTTGTGTTCTGTTAAAGCCGCAGTAAAGAGAAGCCCCTACATTGCCCCTAACAACTAATCACAATCTATTAGTCACATTCCGTGCAAAGATGTGAAAATAAAACCAAGCGCCCCTGGACACATTCTAACCATGGCGGGGATTTACATGAATTATTTGGCCTTGCTAGAGAGCAGACGTTTTCCTTTTTTTTGTGTTTCTGAAGATGCCGTCGGTGAATGCCAGTCCCTCACACCGACACCCCGCTGAGCAAACACAGTAGCGCAGTCAGCTGCAGCAGGGCTTGCCAACCCAAACAATGCGTCCATGTCTGAGGATGGCCAGAGAGCAGCGCAGGGAGGGACCCGGAGAGATGGGGATGGCAGGATGCCGGTGACTCATATCGGAAACAATTAGAATCTATTGCTTGGCTTGTAAAAATCCCAGCGCTCCCAGCACGGGCAGCTTATCAGAAATGTCCGGCTAAGTGAGGAAACTGCTGACAGCAGCGGCTGAGGCTTTGCTAAGAGATCAGATCCCACACCATGTGCTGAGAATACTACTACTTACTGGGAGGGATTTACCAACATCCACCGGGACTGCCAGGGCAAAATACTAGAGCACTAGAAGCATGCAGAAGATAATGCCTTTTACATTTTCTAATAACATGAACAACAACAAAAATAATTCGAAATTATGAGAAGCTTTTTATCCGTTACCGGTCTATAAAGTAGCCAGCCTTTATCAGCCAGGGTTCCTCCAAAGGTTGTTAGGGGTTCCTTGAGCAATTTTGGACTCCTAGATAAGTAAACCCTGACACCGATGATGTGTTTGGCTACTTTATCTGTAAGGGGGAGATTATTCCTACTGACCAGCAATGTAAGGACCATTCTTCCTACTGACCACCAATATAAGGAGCATTCTTCCTACTGATCACCAATGTAATGAGCATTCTTCCCACTGACCACCAATGTAAGGAGCATTCTCCCCACTGACCACCAATGTAAGGAGCATTCTTCCCACTGACCACCAATGTAAGGATCATTCTTCCCACTGACCACCAATGTAAGGAACATTCTTCCCACTGATCACCAATGTAAGGAATATTCTTCCCGCTGATCACTAATGTAAGAGATATTCTTCCCACTGATCACCAGTGTAAGGAACATTCTTCCCACCGATCACTAATGTAAGGAACATTCTTCCCACTGATCACCAATGCAAGCGACATTCTTCCCATTGACCATCAATGTAAGGAACATTCTTCCCATTGACCACCAATGTAAGGGGCATTCTTCCCATTGACCACCAATGTAAGGGGCATTCTACTCACTGAATACCAATACAGGGGACATTATTTCCACTGACTGCCAATGTAAGGAGCATTCTTCCCACTGATCACCAATGCAAGGAGCATTCTTCCCACTGATCACCAATGTAAGGGACATTCTTCCCACTGATCACCAATGTAAGGAGCATTCTTCCCACTGATCACCAGTGTAAGGGACATTCTTCCCACTGATCACCAATGTAAGGGGCATTCTTCCCACTGATCACCAATGTAAGGAGCATTCTTCCCACTGATCAACAATGTAAGGAGCATTCTTCCCAGTGATCACCAATGTAAGGAACATTCTTCTCACTGATCACCAATGTAAGGAGCATTCTTCCCACTGATCACCAATGCAAGGAGCATTTTTCCCACTGACCACCAATGCAAGGAGCATTTTTCCCATTGATCACCAATGTAAGGAGCATTCTTCCCATTGATCACCAATGTAAAGACCATTCCTCTGACTGATCACCAATGTAAGGAGAATTCTTCCCACTGACCTCCAATGTAAGGGACATTCTTCCCACTGACTTCCAATGTAAGGGACATTCTTCCCACTGACCTCCAATGTAAGGAGCATTCTTCCCACTGATCACCAATGTAAGGGACATTCTTCCCACTGACCACCAATCTAAGGAGCATTCTTCCCACTGATTACCAATGTAAGGGACATTCTTCCCAATGATCACCAATGTAAGGGACATTCTTCCCACTGATCACCAATGTAAGGGACATTCTTCCCACTGATCGCCAATGTAAGGGACATTCTTCCCACTGATCACCAATGTAAGGAGCATTCTTCCCATTGACCACCAATGTAAGGGGCATTCTCCCACTGATCATCAATGTAAGGAGCATTTTTCCCACTGATCACCAATATAAGGAGCATTTTTGCCACTGACCACCAATATAAGGACCATTCCTCCCACTGATCACAAAATGTAAGGGGCATTCCTCTCACTGATCACAAATGTAAGGAACATTCTTCCCAATGATCACCGATACAAGGAACATTCTTCCCACTGATCATCAATGTAAGGAGCATTCTTCCCATTGATCACCAATGTAAGGAGCATTCTTCCCACTGATCACCAATGTAAGGAGCATTCTTCCTACTGATCACCAATGCAAGGAGCATTCTTCTCACTGATCATCGATGCAACGGACATTCCTCCCATTGATCACCAATGCAAGGAGCATTCTTCCCACTGATTGTCAATGCAAGGGAAATTCCTCCCATTGATCACCAATGTAAGGGACATTCTTCCCACTGATCACCAATGTAAGGAGCATTCTTCCCACTGATCACCAATGTAAGGAGCATTATTCCCACTGATCACCAATGTAAGGAGCATTCTTCCCACTGATCACCAATGTAAGGAGCATTATTCCCACTGATCACCAATGTAAGCAAGATTCTTCCCACTGACCCCCACTGTAAGGGGCATTCTTCCTAATGACCACCAATGTAAAGGTTATTCTTCCCAATGACCGCCAATGTAAGGAGAATTGTTCCTAGTTCCCACCAGTGTAAAGAACAATCTTTTTATTGACCACCAATGTAAAGAGCATTCTTCCCACTTACGACCAGAGTAACATGTTCCTTCTCTCAATTACCACCAATTGCTGAGTAGCCACCAATGTCAGCGGGCACTACACTCACCACCAATGGGACATTTTACTGACTACCAGTGTAAGTGGAAATTTTCAAACAGACCATCAATGTAATAGGCTCTTCCCCACTAACAGGGAACACTACAATTTTTGCTGCCCACACTTTTTCTGGCCATTTTCATTTGCTTTATGCCATTATTATTGAAAATAACTATGTCATGTAGAGCACCCCTGGGTGTCAAATGTTTTATGCATGCCACAATCGATATTCTTTTATTTAATTGTATAGCTCAACTTACTCTTCACACCAATATGCCATGAGCTTTAAACAAAGTAATTATATCATTGGCAGGTTTCCTAAAGTCTTAAAGTCTGAAAGTTATGTCAAGGTTGGAAAAAGCTAAAGGTACCATTAGAAAGTTAGTGCAGGCAATCAGCGAGGTCCTCACCTCTCCCTAGTTCTCATCCATGGGAGCTTTAGAAGACCTTAAACCTGAGTTCTTTGGTATGAAGATACAAACATCCACTAGAAATTGTTTGTTGTTTGTTGACTGGTCAGGAAGTTTTCCCGAAACATTAAGGCTCCTTTCACACCAAGGCTTTGTAAAAAAGCCTGTAAAACGCCATGATTTTAGTGTGTGTATTTGCAGCGCTTTTGAAGCATTAGCGCTATAAATAGCGCCCCTCTAATGGCGTTTTGTAAGCGCTTTTCAAGCGTTTGTGTTTCAATCATGTGACCTTTCCACAGCCTCAGTACAAATTTCATGCGCTTTTCAAGCGTTTTTCAAGCGCTTAACCATTATTTTCAATGGACATGGGCGTTTTTGAAGAGCTATTTTGAGCGCACAAAACAAGCTGAAAAGATGCTGCTTACAGGACTTTTAGTAATGCCTAGCAAGCGCAACGCCTCGGTGTGAAAGCATCCATTGAGATGCATGGGGAGCGTTTTTGGTGCGCTTTTTATGTGCTAATTTTAGAGCAAAAACGCCTGAAAATAGCCTTGGTGTGAAAGGGGTCTTAGAGGTAAATCATGAGCCCAAAAAGGTGGTGGCCAAGCACTGAATGGCAGCTAACTGTGCGTGGATAATCTAGCTGGCCCATAAAGGGCAAAGCAACAGGTTTGCCCTA
>BLSH010433815.1:846574-867620 GCA_018402905.1 Glandirana rugosa | reverse complement strand
TGACAAACGCCCGAAAGAACACGCAGTAGAAATCTTCTCTGAAGGAAAGAGCCTACTGTCGGTACGGCTGGTTAAACTACGTCACACGACGTATACCAGACTCGTAACTGTCCGACTGGGGGGTGGGGAAGTTGGAGACGTTGTATCGACCGTCGTGAGTATGCAGATAAAGGTTTTCTGTTGGAGACCTATACCGCGACTCGTACACGTGAGTTGCAAAAACCAGTTGGTACCACTCCGCGACAAGACTCACCTTGGACAGGACAATTTGGCGACATACCAGAACCGGTGGCACGACATCGAGTCAACAGGTGTGAATGGGGAGCAGGTGTGTTAAATTTGGTGTTATCGCTCTCACTCTCTCATACTGGTCACTGGAAGTTTAACATGGCACCTCATGGCAAAGAACTTTCTGAGGATCTGAAAACAAAAATTGTTGCTCTACATAAAGATGGCCTAGGCTATAAGAAGATTGCCAAGACCCTGAAACTGAGCTACAGCACGGTGGCCAAGACCATACAGCGGTTTAACAGGACAGGTTCCACTCAGAACAGCGCCTCACCATGGTTGACCAAAAACGTTGAGTGCACATGCTCAGCGCCATATCCAGAGGTTGTCTTTTGGAAATAGACGTATGAGTGCTGCCAGCTATGTTGCAGAGGTTGAAGGGGTGGGGGGTCAGCCTGTCAATGCTCAGACCATATGCAGCACACTGCATCAAATTGGTCGGCATGGCTGTCATCCGAGAAAGGAAGTCTCTTCTAAAGATGACGCACAAGAAAGCCCGCAAACAGTTTGCGGAAGACAAGCAGACTAAGGGCATGGATTACTGGAACCATGTCCTGTGGTCTGATGAGACCAAGATAAACTTATTTAGTTCAGATGGTGTCAAGTGTGTGTGGTGGCAACCAGGTGAGGAGCACAAAGACAAGTGGGTCTTGCCTACAGTCAAGCATGGTGGTGGGAGTGTCATGGTCTGGGGCGGCATGAGTGCTTCCAGCACTGGGGAGCTACAGTTCATTGAGGGAACCATGAATGCCAACATTTACTGTGACATACTAAAGCACAGCATGATCCCCTCCCTTCGGAGACTGGGTCGCAGGGCAGTATTCCAACATAACGACCCCAAACACACATCCAAGACGACCACTGCCTTGCTAAAGAAGCTGAGGGTAAAGGTGATGGACTGGCCAAGCATGTCTCCAGACCTAAACCCTATTGAGCATCTGTGGGGCATCCTCAAAAGAAAGGTGAAGAAGAGCAAGCTCTCTAACATCCACCAGCTCTGTGATGTCATCATGAAGGAGGGGAAGAGGACTCCAGTGGCAACCCGTGAAGCTCTGGTGAACTTCATGCCCAAGAGGGTTAAGGCAGTGCTGGAAAATAATGGTGGCCACACAAAATATTGACACTTTGGGCCCAATTTGGGCATTTTCACTTAGGGGTGTACTCACTTTTTTGCCAGTGGTTTAGACATTAATGGCTGTGTTGTGAGTTATTTTGAGGGGACAGTAAATTTACACTGTTCTACAAGCTGTACACTCACTACTTTACATTGTAGCAAAGTGTCATTTCTTCAGTGTTGTCTCATGAAAAGATAGAATAAAATATTTACAAAAAAGTGAGGGGTGTACTCACGTTTGTGAGATACTGCGTACATACACACACATATACATATATACACTATATTACCCAAAGTATTGGGGCTCCTGCCTTTACATGCACATGAACCTTAATGGCATCCCAGTCTTAGTCCCTAGGATTCAATATAGAGTTGGCCCACCCTTTGCAGCTATAACAGCTTTGACTCTTCTGGGAAGGCTGTCCACAAGGTTTAGGAATGTCTATGGGAATGTTTGACCATTCTTCCAGAAGAGCATTTGTGAGGTCAGGCACTGATGTTTAATAAGAAGGCCTGGCTCACAGTCTCCGCTCTAATTCATCCCAAAGGTGTTCTATTGGGTTGAGGTCAGGACTCTGTGCAGGCCAGTCAAGTTCCTCTACCCCAAACTCGCTCATTCATGTCTTTATGGACCTTGCTTTGTGCAGTGGTGTGCAGTCATGTTGGACCAGGAAGGGAGCATCCCCAAACTGTTCCCACAAAGTTGGGAACATGAAATTGTCCAAAATGTCTTGGTATGCTGACGCCTTAAGAGTTCCCCTCACTGGAACTAAGGGGCCAAGCCCAACCCCTGAAAAATAACCCAACACCATAAGCCCCTCTCCACCAAATTATTTGGACCACTGCACAAAGCAAGGTCCATAAAGACATGGATGAGCAAGTTTGGGGTGGAGGAACTTGACTGGCCTGCACAGAGTGTGCAGTCATATTGGAACAGAAAGGGGCCATCCCCAAACTGTTCCCACAATGTTGGGAGCATGAAATTATCCAAAATGTCTTGCTATGCTGACTCCTTAAAGAAGAAGTAAACCCTGATGGGGTTTACTTCCTCTATATTCCCTTGCAAAGTAGAAGCACAATGGGCTACTATGCATCGCATAGTAGCCCATTATGTGTCATTTACCTGCAAATGAAGCCTGCGGGTCCAGCGATGTCCCCTGTTCAGGTGGCGTCCATCTTCAGCCCCTCTTCCTTTAGGGGCAGCGATCTCCTGCTCTGTGACTGGCTGGAGTAGCCTGACGTCACTCCCGCATATGCGCACGGGAGCCACCAGTCATGGCACAATCTCAGTGAAGAAACGGCATGGAGACCGTTTCTTCACTGCGCATGTGGCAAAATGACGTCGGCAATGCTAGTACACTGCATATCTCCTGAACCATGCAGGTTTAGGAGATATGCAGGGCACCTACAGGTAAGACTTATTATAGGCTTACCTGTAGGTTAAAGTGTTTGTCACGGGTCACTTTAAGGCCTCATGTACACTACTGTTGGTAAACGGACGTTTAGAGGCATTTAGGCATTTTTTCCAGCTGCCCCTGAACTCTCCTCTATGTTATCCAATCAGTACATTTAAACAGGGTCGTTTATAGTCATTTCTAGGCAGTTGAGTTTAGAAGCATTTCTTTGAAAGCAAAAAAATGTGTTCCAGATGGATGTTCAGAGGCATTTGAAACGCCAAATGCCTGTAACGACTTGTAAACGCGCCTAAACACGAAAACTCGCGTCTAGGAGCGTTACGTTTACAGCCTTTTTAAAAAATCTTTTTTCTTTTTTTAAAAATGCTCCTAGACGTGAACGTGGCAAAACGTGGCTAAACGGACGTTTTTAAACGTCGGTTTCTAGCTGTCAAGTTGAGTCGTTGAAAAATGCCCCGTGTAGATGTAGTCTAAGAGTTCCTTTCACTGGAAGTGAGCCCAACTCCTGAAAAACAACCCCACACCATAATCTCCCCTCCACACCAAATGATTTGGACCAATGCACAAAGCAAGGTCTATAAAGACATGGATGAGCGAGTTTGGGGTGGAGGAACTTGACTGGCCTGCACAGAGTCCTGACCTCAACCCGACAGAACACCTTCAGGATGAATTAGCGTTGAGACTGTGAGCCAGGCCTTCTCATCCAACATCAGTGCCTGACCTCATAAATGTGCTTCTGGAAGAATAGTCAAACATTCCCATAGACACTCCTAAACCTTGTGGACAGCCTTCCCAGAAGAGGTGAAGCTGTTATAGATGCAAAGGGTGGGTCAACTCAATATTGAACCCTACAGACTAAGACTGCGGCATGACATTAAAGTTCATGTGCGTGTAAAGGCAGGTGTTCCAAAACTTTTGGTAATATAGTGTATATAACATAATTGGCCCTAGGACAGAGCCTTGGGGTACCACTTACCACTCCTGTAACTATTTTTTTTTAATCAAAGAACAAACCTTATGGTATAACATAAATATATATACACATACACTATAGAAGAAAACTAGTTTTTAGTACAATAAGGCACCTTTTACACAATCGGACCGAAAAAATGTGCCTGTCCTTTTTTCAGGCGGATCCAAGCGGGCCACCCATTGACTTCTATGGAGAGGTGGGTTTCAGCGGATATGTGTCCTCTGACACCAGCCTGCCATCCGGTCCAATGAGATCTGCTCAAGATGTATGGCAATACGTTCGCCATCCATCCAGCAGATCGTATGGGATCGGATGAAAGTGGACAGGCGGATCCGTTTTCATCCAATCTCCCATAGAGGACAGCGGGGCTCTGAACCCCTGACAGGTCCATCTCTGCACAGTGAGTGTAGATCCGTGGTTCTCAACCCTGTCCTCATGTCCCCCAACAGGCCATGTTTGCAGGTTTTCCTTTATCTTGCACAGGTGCTTTAAATCAGAGTCAATGGCTTGGTATTTTGGACAGCTAGTTTATCTAAGAGAAATTCCCAAAACATGGCCTGTAGGGGGGTACATGAGGACAGGGTTGAGAACCACTGGTGTAGATGGACCGGTCATCCACCTCCTCAGCGGGGATCAATGGAGCTGAGTAGGGTCAGAGGCTGGACAACCATCCTTAACCACTTGACCTCCGGAAGTTTTTACCGCCATTATGACCAGGGCATTTATTTTGCTATTCGGCACTGTGCTACTTTCACTGACAATATCCCAGTCATGCAATGTGTGTAAAGGCAGGTGTCCCAATACTTTTGACAACAATTCTTTTTTTCAGATCCTCAGAGAGTTCTTTGCCATGAGGTGCCATGTTGAACTTCCAGTGACCAGTATGAGAGAGTGAGAGCGTTAACATCAAATTTAACACACCTGCTCCCCATTCACACCTGAGACCTTGTAACGCTAATGGAGTCACATGACTCCGGGGAGGGAAAATGGCCAATTGGGCCCAATTTGGACATTTTTACTTAGGGGTGTACTCACTTTTGTTGCCAGTGGTTTACACATTAATGGCTGTGTGTTGAGTTATTTTGAAGGGACAGCAAATTTACACTGTTATACAAGCTGTACACTCACTACTTTACATTGTAGCAAAGTGTCATTTCTTCAGTGTTGTCACATGAAAAGATAGAATAAAATATTTACAAAAATGTGAGGGGTGTACCCACTTTTGTGAGATACTGTATCTGTATATCGTTATCATATCTCCTCTTAAAGCGGATTTCCACCCAAAGGTGGAACTTCTGCTTTAACCACTTCAGCCCCGGAAGGATTTCCCACTTTAGGACCAGACCCCTTTTTGCGATTCGGCGCTGCGTCGCTTTAACTGACAATTGCGCGCTCGTGCGACGTTGTACCCAAACGAAATTTGCGTCCTTTTTTTCCCACAAACAGAGCTTTCTTTTGGTGGTATTTGATCATTGCTGCGTCATTTCTGATCGCCGCTATAAACAAAAGAAGAGCGACAATTTTGCAAAAAAAAACCACATTTCTTACTTTTTGCTAAAATACAAATCCAAAAAAAAAAAAAATACAAAAAAAACATTTTTTTCACCGTTTTTGGCCAATTTATATTCTTCCTCATATTTGCGATAAAAAAAATCGCAATCAGCGTTTATTGATTGGTTTGTGCAAAAGTGGCCGCGTTTACAGATGATGAGAATTCATTTTTGGGGTTTTTATTTATTTATTTATTTTTTATTAGTAATGGCGGCGATCTGCGATTTTTAGCGGTACTGCGATATTTCAGCGGACATGTCGGGCCATTTTGACACTTTTTTGGGACCATTGGCATTTATACAGCGATCAGTGCTATAAAAATGCACTCATTACTGTGTAAATGCCATTGGCAGTGAAGGGGTTAACCTGCAGGGGGCGCTCTAAGGGTTAACTATGTTCCCTGGGCGTGTTCTAACTGTGGGGGGACTGCCCTAGCAGTGGAAGGGAAGCGATCACAGCTTCCGTGTAGAGCGGTGGTTCTCAACTCCGGTCCACGGGACCCACTAACAGGCCAGGTTTGCAGGATAACTGAAATACATCACAGGTTACATAGTTAGTCAGGTTGAAAAAAGACAAAAGTCCATCCAGTTCAACCAAAAAAAAAAAAAAAAAAACATTTATATATATTTATATACACATACACAACCAAATAATCCCATATACAATCCTTCACCCACAGTTGATCCAGAGGAAGGCAAAAAACCCCAGCAAAGCATGGATCCAATTTGCTATAACGGGGGAAAAAATTCCTTCCTGATCCCCCGAGAGGCAATCGGATTCACCCTGGATCAACTTTACCTAAAAATGTTAGTACCCAGTTATATTATTTACATTAAGGAAAGAATCCAGGCCTTTTTTAAAGCAATCAACCGTGCTGGCCAAAACCACCTCTGGAGGGAGTCTATTCCACATATTTACAGCTCTTACTGTGAAGAAACCTTTCCATATTTGGAGATGAAATCTTTTTTCCTCTAGATGTAAAGAGTGCCCCCTTGTCCTTTGTGATGACCTTAAAGTAAATAACTCCACACCAAGTTCACTATATGGACCACTTATATATTTGTACATGTTGATCATATCCCCCATTAATCTCCTCTTCTCAAGAGAGAATAAATTCAGATCCTCTAATCTTTCCTCATAGCTAAGCTCCTCCATGCCTCTTATTAGTTTGATTGCCCTTCTCTGCACTTTCTCCAGTTCCCCGATATCCTTTTTGAGAACTGGTGCCCCAAACTGAACTGCATATTCCAGATGAGGTCTTACTAATGATTTGTACAGGGGGGCAAAATAATGTCTCTGTCTCTGGAGTCCATACCTCTCTTAATACAAGAAAGGATTTTGCTTGCTTTGGAAACCGCAGCTTGGCATTGCATGCCATTATTAAGCTTATGATCTACCAGAACCCCCAGATCCTTCTCCACTATGGATGATAGTGGTGATAGGTGATATCATTTGTTGCTCAGTGATTGTAGTATTCTAGTCTGCATCTCCCCCAGGTAATACTTAAAATCTGGCCTGTTAGTGGGTCTCGAGGACCGGAGTTGAGAACCACTGGTGTAGAGGAAGGCTGTGATCACAGCCCTTCCCCCTTCACAGAACGGAGGTCCGTGTTTACTTACACGGACCTCCGTTCTTTCACTCCGGGGGGGGGGGCATCGCGGGTAGCCGGCGGCAATCGAAGCCACCGCACCCGCTCCCTGGCCCTCCCCAAAAAACAGTGAGCGCGCGGGTGCCCCTCCGGCGGCGTGCGCGCGCTCACAGTGCGTGATCTCGCAGCCGCCATCAGATGACGGCGATTTGCGATATCGCACCACTTTGTCGCCGTTAACCTGCGGTTGGCGGTCGGCAAGTGGTTAAGTACTCCTTACCCCCTGGCTTACCTAGTTTTGACAGGTACCCAGCTCCCACTTCCGTTCCTGGCGCCGCGGCCCCAGATCGGAAGTTCTCTCCTCCCCCTCACTCCCTGCAATCTTCTAGGACACGTCACAGGTCCCGGAAGATTGCCCGGCCATTCACAACGCGCAGCGGGACGAGCGCACCCGGTTGTGAAGCCACAAGCTGTCACAGCCTGGTAGCTACACTTACAATGCCGGCGTCGCAGAGAGGAGGGGGAGAGGAGCGAGGTTTCGGGTGGCCGCATTGCCGGACCGTGGGACAGGTAAGTGGCTGTTTATTAAAAGTTTGCAGCTATACTTTTTGTAGCTGCTGACTTTTAAATGGGTGGAACTCCGCTTTAAGCGTCTCATCTCCAGGCCATATAAGTTTTAGGGTTTGTAGTCGTTCCTCGTGATTGAGGTCCTCCAGTCCCCTTTTTAGCTTTGTTGCCCTTCTCTGGACTTTCTACAATTCCAGCGCATCCTTCCTGAGGACAGGTGACCAGAACTGGAAAGAATACTCCAGATGTGGCCAAGCCTGAGTTTTGTAAAGTGGTAGAATTATCTCTGGAGTAAATCCTCTTTTTAATGCCTGATAATATTCTGCTGGTTTTGCTTGCAGGAGCTTGGCATTGCATGCCATTGCTGAGCCTCTCATCTACTAGGACCACCAGATCTTTCTCCATCCTGGATTCCCCTAGAGCAGGGATATGCAATTAGCGGTCCTCCAGATGTTGCAGAACTACAAGTCCCATGAGGCATAGCAAGACTCTGACAACCACAAGCATGACACCCAGAGGCAGAGGCATGATGGGACTTGTAGTTTTGCAAGAGCTGGAGGTCTGCTAATTGCATATCCCTGCTGTAGGGGAATCCAGGATGGCGAAAGCTGGAGGTCCGCTAATTACTTTTCCCTGCGACTCCCTCTGCCCATCGATGCAGGTCTTTGATTTTCAATGCTATGTAAGTTTTGGGGTTTGTTCCCCCTTCCTTTTTGTATCATCAACTATTTGAGTTATGTTCTTGACCCATCTATATGCCCCTTTTTGCAGATACGCAATAGCATCTGCTCCTGATGAGTGGCTTCAGCCACGAAACGCGTTGAGCTCCATGGGATGCGATCACTTCTAACGATATATCCATACGATACAATTAGATCATTTATGTACCCCTTTTGATCATGGCACACTATTTTACATATTGTACTCTACCAATTTGATTGTTCTATAGGATGCATTGCTTGTATGTTCATATATGTGGGCTATTTTATGCAACCATGCTATGTGTGTGTATACATTAGATGAATTTATATATTTATTTGTACTATGTTTACAATTATATCAATAAATTGCTTACATTGCCATTTTTTGAGTGATTGATCTCATCCAAAAGTCCCTGACCTATTCCCCTTCTGTTCTATCCCTGCTCTAGAGGTTCTCTCCCTAGCGAGTATTCATGTTTCTATATCCTGTTGTGAAGTTATTGTCCTACTTAGCTTTGTATCGTCAGCAAACACTGAGATTGAACCATTTATCCCATCCTCTATATCATTTGTGAATAAATTAAACAGACTTGGTCCCAGGACAGAGCCTTGGGGTACCCCACTTACCACTCCGGGCCATTTTGACTACTCGCTATTTATCACCACCCTTTATACATGCCCCTGTAACCAGTTTTCTATTTAGGTACATACCTTATCGTCCATGCCAACAGACCTCAATTTGTAAATTAACCACTTCCCGACCGCCGTATGCAAAATGACGGCAGAGAAGTGGCTTAGTTATCCTGACTGGACATCATATGACGTCCTCAGGATAACAAGCCGCCGCGCGCCCGGGGGGGGGGGCGCGCATCGCGGCGATCGGTGGTGTGGGAGGTCAGTCTGACCCCCCGCAATACCAATCTCGGTAAAGTGCTTCCATCTGAAGCATTTTACCATGTGACCAGCTGTGACCAATCACGGCTGGTCACAGTGTAACACAGGAAAGCCGTTTATCGGCTTTCCTGTACTCAGGTCTGCAGACCTGAGGAGTGGAGAGCCGATCGGCTGCTCTCCTGACAGAGAGGGTTTGTGCTGATGATCAGCACAGCCCCCCCTCGGATCGCCACCCTAGACCACCAGGGAGCCTGCCCAGGGACCACCAGGGATGTGCCCACCCAGGACCACCAGGGAGCCGACCAAGGACCACCAGGGAGCCGATCTGGACCACCAGGGAGACGCCCCTAGACCACCAGGTAAGAGACATAGTGCCCAATGTGGATGGCACTCAGTGCCACCTTCAGATGCCACCCTAGACCACCAGGGAATGAGCCCCTATCAGTATATATGCCCACCAGTGCCCCTACCAGTGCTTACCAGTGCCCCTATCAATGCATACCAGTGCCACATATCAGTGCCCACCATTGCCACCTATCAGTGCCCAGTGCCGCCTATGAGTGCCAATCAGTGCTGTCTATGAGTGCCCATCAGTGCCACTTAGCAGTGTCCGTCAGTGCTGCATATCAGTGCCCATCAGTGCTGTAAATCAGTGCCACCTATCGGTACCCATCAGTGCTGCTTATCAGTGCCGCCTAACAGTGCTCATCATTGCTGCATATAAGTGCCTCATCATCAGTGCCACCTCATCAGTGCCAATCAGTACTGCCACATCAGTGCCCGTCAGTGTAGCCTCATCAGTGCCCACCAGTGATGGAGAAAATTTAGTTATTTACTAAGTTTTATGACAAAAATAGAGAATTTTTTTTTTCAAAATTTTCGTTTTTTTTTATTTGTAGCACAAAAAATAAAAACCACAGGGGTGATCAAATACCACCAAAAGAAAGCTCTATTTGTGGGAACAAAATGATGAAAACTTTGTTTGGGTACAACGTCGCACGACCGCGCAATTGTCATTCAAAGCTCAACAGCACTGAAAACTGAAAATTGGTCTGGTAGTAAAGTGTTCTAAGTGCATAGTATTGAAGTGGTTAAGCATTATGGGGAACTGCTCAACTGTCTGGTGGTCCTAGTGAAGAGAAAGAACCGCTGCTCCTGGTGTATCGGCTCACAAACTGAGTGGAGACTCTGGAGTGCCTGCCGCGGTTCGCCCCTCGTAAGTCCACTGGTAAAAGAAAGAGGGGGCACACCCAGAAGATTTCCAGGCTTTATTCGGATCAAGGGCACCACAAGCACCAGCAAGCAGTCCGTAGATGCGTTTCACACACCAACCGTGTGCCTAATCATTACCAGGTGGTCCTGGCTTGGGTGAAGGGGAGCAGCAGAGCACCTCTTCCAATGAAGGGGACATAGTGACTCGAGAAGCAGAGCACAAAGGCTGCATACCAGGTAGATGGAGCAGTGGCAAGGCAGTGAGGCTTAGCTTGCTTTCCTGAGCCCCTCTGGACTGGCCCTGAGACAGTAGAGGAACATGAACATGGTGGCCAACATGGGGAGATCCTGACAGTAGTGAAATATCGCCCCGACCCAACAAGAGGCAGATCCAGGTATCAACGACAGCAGCTGTGAATACAAATCATGCCTCGCTCGCCCGCCACCCACCCCCCGGCCTCGTGGCCCGGCCCCCAACGGGCAATGGACCGCCACGGGTCTGCGGCCTGGGGACTTCTGATCTAGATGAAAGCTCGCTTCCTCATAGAATGTTAACAGGGTGGTCTGCCAAGCACGATCTTTCATAAATCCATGCTGATTTCTACTACTGATACTGTTTTCATAAACAAATTCCTCGAATTCTGGATATCTGATGCAAAGTCTACTTTTGAAAGCATTCTACATTGTGCAGGTATTAGACCTACAGAACAAGAGCAGAGAGGAGGAAACTGAAGTCAAAAAAAGTAAAAAAAAGTTACAGAAGGTTACCTATGAGGAATTCTAGTGCATGCTGTAAATGTGACGGGAAATTCCTGATACACAATCTATAAATATGAACTTTACCCCGAGCTGACAAACACGAGAACTCTCTCCTAGTATGACATCATCGCTCTGCAGGCATCTTATCTAGGCTGCAGGAACAATATTAATAGATAACTAAGTGAACCTGTAATTTTCCAACACTGGGTGAAGCTGGAACATTGCTGGGTTCCTATGAGCCGGCGCCCTCAGAATGGAATGATGCTGGGCTTGATGAAGACTGGGGCTAAGTGTTAGTGGGGCTTTCTGTTGTCCCCTTTACCATTCCTTCTTATTCCCTTCTCCTCGCTCTTCCCTGCCTTCCTCCCTTTGGTCTACTGTACTTTTCCTGCTGTTCATTCTCAGGCCCATGCCAAGAACCCAGACGGTGTTTACCTTTCACTCACTCCCCCGGCGCTCCCACCGACTGCCAGATTCCTCTGCAAGGTTCACTTGCTGAGCAAGTCAGATATTTCCCTCTCCCCTGCTGGGGGCCACAGACAGCAAGGAAAACAGGACAGAGGGTCCAACCCAGGGGAAGTCAGCCCAGGAGAGGTGCGGATCTACCTGAAGAAGATGGAAGAAGAGTGCCAGGATGCAGTGCACTTTCATTTTTTTTATTTTATGGAAATGGCTTAGCAAGACTTCATACAAGTCATATAGTAATAAAGGTTTGAAGCATTCAGGAGTCAGTAGTAAGGAAAGCTGATTGCAGGAGTCAGTAAGGCAGAGTTCAGAGGTCAGTAATATGTAATGCAGAATTCAGGGGTAACTGGTAATGACAAGAGCAGGGGTCAGTAGTATGTAATGTTATGTTCAAAGGTCAGTAGTGAGTAGCACAGAGTTTAGGAGTCAGGAGTAAGTAACATCAAGTACAGGAGTCATTATTAACCAACACAGAGGGCAGGAATTCAAGTAAAGCAGGGGTCAGGAGTAACCCAGAGTGCAGGGGTCAGGAGTAACCCAGAGTGCAGAGGTCAGGAGTAACCCAGAGTGCAGGGGCCAGGAGTAAGTAATGTTATGTTCAAAGGTCAGTAGTATGTAGCACAGAGTTTAGGAGTCAGGAGTAAGTAACATCAAGTACAGGAGTACTTATTATTAACCAACACAGAGTGCAGAAATTCAAGTAAAGCAGGGGTCAGGCGTAACCCAGAGTGCAGGGGTCAGGAGTAAAGCAGAGTGCAGGGGTCAGAAGTAAGTAATATCAAGTGCAGGGATCATTATTAACCTATTTCGAGTGCAGGGGTTAGCAGTAAGTAATGCAGAATGCAGGGGTTAGGAGTAATGCAGAGTGCAGGGGTCAGAAGTAATGCAGAGTGTAGGAGTAACACAGAGTGAAGGGGTCAGGAGTAATGCAGAGTGCAGGGGTCTGGAGTAAGTAATATCAAGTGCAGGGATCATTATTAACCAACGTAGAGTGCAGGGGTCAGGAGTAAGTCATATCAAGTGCATGGATCATTATTAACCAACGTAGAGTGCAGGGATCAGGAGTAAGTAATATCAAGTGCAGGGATCATTATTAACCTATTTCGAGTGCAGGGGTTAGGAGTAATGCAGAGTGCAGGGTTATGAGTAATATCAAGTGCAGGGATCATTATTAACCAATGCAGAGTACAGGGGTCAGGAGTAAGGAACGTGGAGTGCAGGGGTCAGGAGTAAGTACTATCAAGTGCAGGGATCATTATTAACCAACGCATAGTGCAGGGGTCAGGAGTAAGTAATGCAGAGTGCAGGTGTTAGGAGTAAGTAACACAGGAGTCAGGAGTAAGTAATGCTGAATGCAGGAGTTAGGCATAAGTAACATCAACTGTAGGGATCATTATTAACCAACACAGATTGTAGGGGTTTCAGTATATAGTTGGCCATAGATGGATCGAATTTCCACCAGTTCAGTAGGGACTAGGCGAATTTCGATTCATGTATGATCACTGCAGTTAAGCAGAAGTTGATCTACTGATTGACCTTAATTCAACTGCCCTGTCCGGTAAAAGCTGCTTTATTAGCAGCTGCAGCACTGATCTGTTTATTCTGACAGCGGAGGGGATTCCCCTATCCACCTCAAATGTGTGGGTGTGGGAATGGGTTCAGTTTTTTCATTCAGCTCATTGACTGAATGAAAAACGGAACTATGCATTGCCAGCCTAAGTAATACAGAGTGCAGGGATCATCAGGAGTAACACAAAGAGCAGCAGTAAGTATTGCAGAGTTGATGAGATGCAGGGAACCTGTATAACATGTTCACGCGGTGCGATTCTGTACCACTAGTCGTGTCCTAGTGCAGGAGTGAACACGAGTATGTATTAGGCTGTCATTAGATTAAGATGATTAAACTGAACCAGAAACCCCTTTTATCAGGTGTCCTTATCAGATTCTCCCACCATCAGGGTCCCTCCTTACATCAGGGTCTCCATGAAAGACCCACCTTAAATCAGGGTCCCCATCAGAGTCACCCCCTTACATCAATTGTTCCCATCTGTGCGCCCCCTTACATCAACTGTCTGCATTAGAGTGCCTCCTTACATCAACTGCCTCCATCAGAGTGCCCACTTATATCAGTGTCCCCATCAGAGTTCTATATTGCATCAGAGTACCTATCAGGCTGCCCCCTTACATCAGGATCCCCATCAGAGTGCCCCCTTACATCAACTGAAACCATCAGAATCCCCCCTTACATCAACTGGCTTCATTGGAGTGCCCCTTTATAGCAAGTGTCCCATCTTACATCAGTGTCCCCCTCAGAGTGTCCCTTTACATCAGGGTCCCCATCAGAGTGCCCCTTTACATCAGGGTCCTCATCAGAGTGCCCCCTTACATCAGGGTTCCCATCTTACATCAGGGCCCCATCTTACATCAGGGTCCTCATCAGAGTGCCCCCTTACATCAGGGCCCCATCTTACATGAGAGTCCCCCATCAGAGTAGCCCCTTATATCAGGGTCCCCATCAGAGTCCTATCTTGCATCAGAGTCCCCCCTTATATCAATTGTCCTTATCAGAGCCCCCTTTACATCAAACATCCCCATCAGGCTGGCTCATGGATCAGTGGATGCACTCCAGGAGCCCTGGGTTGAGGGAAGGGGGGTCTGCCTCGGGCCACAGCCCACCCTTGCACCTCTCTAGATCTGGACCTGTACAGTGGGTGTTGTCACTCGAGGACAGGAAGTGTGTTACAGGCAGGATCACCAGGGGAAAATAAAAGGGAAAAACTCCAGAAGAAAACGAACACAAGCCATGCCATGCTATGCTAGGAGAGGGACAGTGGGGGGGAGAAGAAATGTGGTCATATGGTTTACAGTACTTAGTGAAATCCCTCTGGTGGAGATATAAATGTCCATGGGTTATTAAAGAAAAACCCAAAGACAGAATTCCAACTGACAATGAGGAGGGAGAGGAGACTGAGGAAATGATTCCTCTTACCTGCAGCAGACTGATGACATCATCTCAGTCAAGGCAAAGTCACTAGGTTGGAGTTTTATTGATAGAAGGTGGAACTTTTAGCATTAACTCATCCATTCCGTTTTAAATGTAAATAATATCTATATTATTACTATTACTACTACTAAAATTATTAATACTATTACTATTGTAATTACTACTACTATTAAATTATTCCTACTATTATTACTGGTATTAAAATGTATATTAGTAATAAGAGTAATAAGTAGTAATAAGAATGATAAATAATAATAGTATTATTCATAATAATCGTATTACTACTACTATGATTGTTATTATTGTTACTATGATAATTATTTTTAGTACTACTACTGTTTTTGATATTATTACTACTGCTACGATCATTAATAATACTAGTATTATTATTACTATTATTGCTACTGTTATTGATATTATTATTATTAGTACTGCTACTACTGCTAGTATTAATAATACTATTGTTGTTATTACTATTACTGTTGTTATTGATAATACTATTAACAATGTAGCAGTAGTAATATTAATAGTATATTGAATAATAATAGTAGTAATAGTAATAGTCATAATAATAGTAGCAGCACAGTAGTAGTAGTAGTAATAATATTAATAGTATTATCAATCTTCTAGATTGTAAGCTGTAACGAGCAGGGCCCTCTAACTCCTCCTGTATTGAATTGTATTGTAACTGTACTGTCTGCAAACTGTTGGCGCTATATAAATCCTGAATAATAATAATAATAACAGTAAGTAGTAGGAATAACAATAAAAGTATTATTAATGGGAGCAGTATTAATAATAATATACAAATAATATAAATAACAGTAGTAATAATAATAATAATAATAATAAAAATAAATAATAATAGTATTATTATTAATACTAGCAGTAGTAGCAGTACTAATAGTAATAATAGTAATAACAACAATATTAATAATAATACTAGCAGTAGTAGTACTAATATCAATAATAATGTTAATAATCGTAACAATAATGATAAAAAAAATATTATATATATACACACACACACACACACCAAGTACATGCATACAATACACACACGTTTTATTAATTTTTATTGGTCGCTCTCTCTCTGTTTTGCCCTTTAGATTTAGAGCTCCTCTACATTACCCAGGAATGGAAGTGATAAATTGGCCCTGGGTGGCTTGTCTCTTATAAATGATTTAGTGAAGATGGAGTGGATAATGCCCTCTCTGATGAAGACACCCCGGGGACGCCATACACAGCCCCCTCTCTACACCTGCCCCCTCTGGGATAGCAGATGGTAGACTCAAGATAGCCGGAGTTCCTAGAAGACTCCAATTTGCATATAAAAAGGTGACTGTAACTGTCTATGGGGGAATCACCTGCAGGAGAGACATCAGCTGTGCCCACAGAAGAGAGCGGGATGAGAAGCCGGATAGCCGAGACAAATCCTATCAGCCAGGAGAGGCCTATTTCCCTAATACTCCGCTCTGCTCTGCCAAGAGTCTCATCCCTGTATGGAGGTTCTACGCCAGCCCTTCCACAAGAAAACAACCACCACACATGAGATTACCAACATCTGCTCTACCATGAGTCTCATCCATGTATGGAGGTTCAAGCCAGCCCTTCCACAAGAAAACAACCACCACACACGAGATTACCAACATCTGCTCTACCATGAGTCTCAGCCCTGTATGGAGGTTCTACGCCAGCCCTTCCACATGAAAACAACCACCACACATGAGATTACCAACATCTGCTCTACCATGAGTCTCATCCCTGTATGGAGGTTCAAGCCAGCCCTTCCACAAGAAAACAACCACCACACATGAGATTACCAACATCTGCTCTACCATGAATCTCATCCCTGTATGGAGGTTCAAGCCAGCCCTTCCACAAGAAAACAACCACCACACACGAGATTACCAACATCTGCTCTACCATGAGTCTCATCCATGTATGGAGGTTCTACACCAGCCCTTCTACAAGAGAACCACTGCCAAACATTAGATTATCAACATCTGCTCTACCATGAGTCTCATCCATGTATGGAGGTTCTACACCAGCCCTTCCACAAGAGAACCACTGCCAAACATTAGATTATCAACATCTGCTCTACCATGAGTCTCATCCATGTATGGAGGTTCTACGCCAGCCCTTCTACAAGAGAACCACCACCAAACATGAGATTACTAACATCTGCTCTACCACGAGTCTCATCCTTGTATGGAGGTTCTACACCAGCCATTCCACAAGAAAACAACCACCACACATGAGATTTCCAACATCTGCTCTACCATGAGTCTCATCCTTGTATGGAGGTTCTACACCAGCCCTTCCACAAGAGAACCACCGCCAAACATGAGATTACCAACATCTGTTTTACCATGAGTCTCATCCCTGTATGGAGGTTCTACGCCAGCCCTTCCACAAGAAAACAACCACCACACATGAGATTAACAAGATCTGCTCTACCATGAGTCTCATCCCTGTATGGAGGTTCTACACCAGTTCTTCCACAAGAGAATCATCACCAAACATGAGATTACCAACATCTGCTCTACCACGAGTCTCATCCATGTATGGAGGTTCTACGCCAGCTCTTCCACAAGAGAACAACCACCACACATGAGATTACCAATATCTGTGCTACAATGAGTCTCCTCCCTGTATGGAGGTTCTACACCTGCCCTTCCACAAGAGAACCACTGCCAAACATTACATTGCCAACATTTGCTCTAGCATGAGTCTCATCCCTGTATGGAGGTTCTACACCAGCCCTTCCACAAGAGGACCACCCCCACACATGAGATTACCAACATCTGATCTGCCACCAGTGTAGGCCTGTGGGATTGTACACACCAGCATTATGAACACAATGTTGGCACTCAGTGATGCTACTATGAAGGTCCTTGTTCAGGCACCTCCCTGTTATGGAGTGACAACCGCCTCCCAATTGTTTCCTTGTGTTGTCACCCTCTCACAGGCATCCCTTTATCAAATAAAACTATCAATGTCACAATTTTAATCCATGGTTTCTCCTTTTACGGGTGTGATCCAAAGACCAATCATGTTAGCCAAAGCACAATGACTCATAGCACCCAATCAGATTTCAAAGCCCAAGTGGACTTCCAGTTTAAATATGCTAAATACATTCCAGGCAAATCAAAATGAAAGGTGTTTTTACTCTTGCCATTTGTTTCTTTTAGAAAGCAGCCACAGCCTGAGTAGAAAAGCCTGTCCCCAGCCAGCCTGCTATAAAGAGGGACCCTTTTAAACTCTATGGGGGAAGAAGGGGTCCAACACACCCCCTGCCGAGTTAGATCTGCAGATCTTCAATTAGCAGGGAGTAAGGCAGGCCATAGATGATGCGATTTTCTTTCCTGCAACCACAGGTGGAAAGAAAGAAAATCACTCTCTTTCCCTATCAACACAGAGGGGTTGATTAACTAAAGCTGGAGAGTGCAAAAAAATGGTGTAACTGTGCATGCTAGCCAATCAGCTTCTAACCTCAGCTTGTCCAATCAAGCTTTGACAAAACCTTGAAGCTGATTGGTTTCTGTGCAGAGCTGCACCAAATTTTGCACTTTCAAGCTTTAGTAAACCAACCCCAGACAGTGCTGATGGGGGAATCCCTCTCACTGAGCCATTCTGTTCTGGTGGAGCCGTTCCTGCTGGGAGAACACAGTGATTTTTGCTATCGGCTATGGCCCCTACCAATAATCGCATGCTATAAATCTAATATGCTGGTTATACCCAAGTCAATCGATGGATCGACTTGGGTACAATCAGACTACCCGTACATGGTCCCTGCTGAACCGGCTGAAATTCAAACCATCCATTGCCAGCTTAAGACCCCTTTCACACTGAGGCTTGGTTCACACAGGGGCGATCCGACTTCAGGGCAACTCTGCTAGGCGATTTCAGCGTGATTTTCAGCGTAACTTTCAGGGCGATTTCAGGCGACTTACAACACGACTTATGCCAGGCGACTTTGACTGTGGCCAATCAGAGAAGGGAGGGAGGGAGGGAGGGGGTTGCCCCAAAATAAATTCTATTCTTTTCACTGACAAAGTCGCTTGCATTAAGATGGGGATCCAACATGGAGGCGACTTCCATTGAATTCTATTGGCACAAGTCGGATAGAAGTCGCCTCCAAGTAGTACAGGAATCTCTTCTGAAGTCGCCTTGAAGTCGGAGCGACTTCAGTAGCGTACATAAAGACGGCTCCCATTCACTTCAATGGGATTTCTTATGTCAAGCGACCTGGGGCGACTTGAGGCGACTCAAGTTGGATCCCAAGTCGCCCCCTGTGTGAACCGGGCCTGAGGCGCTTTCCTAGCGTTTTTGTGCTAAAAATAGCGCTTCCAAATTGCTTCTAAAACGCTGCCCATTAATTCCAATGCACCTATTCACACTGGGGCGTCACGCTGGTGCCGCATTTAAAAAAGTCTTGCAAGCATGATTTTTTGTGCTCATTCTGAGCGCTAAAAATAGCACATTAAAAACACCCATATACATTGAAATTAATGTAACGCGCTTTAAAAGCGCCAGAAAAACGCCCAGAGGTTGTGGAAAGGTCAAAATTCAGGAAGTAAACAGGATGTAATGTAGGGGGATGTTCTATTTATTTAATGCTAGCGCTTGAAAAGCGCTTGAAAAACACCTGGGCATTAGCACTAATTGTAGCGCTTACGCGGGAAAAACGCGGCAATAATGCGGCAATAACGCTTGGTGTTTTGCACGCGTTTTTCAAACGCCTCAGTGTGAAAGTAAAGCCTAAGAGCTTTGCTGATTGCACAGCTATAGATGTGTCGGCAATTGGTGTGTTGGAACTCAGCAGAGTTCCAAACAGAGGGAAATGGTCCATTTCTGCACCATGCTGGCAGGGAATAGGCTTCTCTACTTTAAGGCTGTGGCTACTTTCTAAAAAACAAAAAAACAAAAAAAAAAAGCAAGACTTCGAACAGCTTTTGTTTTGATGTAGCTAGAACTTATTTGGCAGATACTAAAAAGTAAAATTGGGCTTTGAAATCTGATTGGGTAGTATGAGGCATCTGGCTTTGCCGAAGATAACCGATCATTGGATCATGTCAGTGAGGCCGGGCTCACAATTACGGGATTGCAGACATCGCATGTGATTCGCACCACATTCCTGTGCAGATCACATGCGACGTCTGTAAGATGCCAATTCAGCCATACAGTTTGCATGGCTGAAATCGCATTGCACCAAAATGGGGCAGGACCCTTTTTTTAGTCCACACTGGAATTGGATGGGTGTTCAGACACATGCCATCCAATTCCACAGTTCGCACTGCGTTCTGCAAACCGATTTGGGGGTGTCATTAACTTTATATTGACACCCGCAGAGAACTGCCAGCGATTCTGTTGCGGAACCAAACAGGAATCGCTGTGGTTCCCGCATCACACCAGTGTGAACTAGAGCTGCACAATTAATCATAATAAATTGCGATCACGATTCACCCCCCGATCTCCATCAGGCATTACCGTGATTTTCAGTGCAGTTAATGGAGTCCGACTTGCAGGGCGACTTGACTGTAATAAAAGTCAATGCAAGTCGCCTGAAGTCTTTTCTAAGTTGGAGCGGCTTGAGTCTCTGGGCAGAGAGCCAAGTCTGGGCATAGAGCCAAGTTCTGAAGTCACTGCTGATAAAAGAAGCTAGAAAGATACAATGTAATTACTTCAAAGGAATGAACTCCACAGTGTATAGAAGATGTTTAGTTTAACCATTTAAAGACTAAATATTTTCTGATTTGCTGCTTACAAATAAAAATCCCAGTATTTTTTGCTAGAAAATGACTTAGAACCCCCAAATAGTATATTTTATTTTTTTAGCAGAGACCCTAGAGAATAAGATGGCGGTTGTTGCAATATTTTATGTCACACGGTATTTGTGCAGCGGTCTTTCAAATGCAATTTTTTTGGAAAAATTACCCTTTCAAAAAAATAAACAAACAGTGCTGTTAGCCCAATATTTTTGTATATGTAAGATGTTACGTTGTGAGAATCGTGATCTTTATGCGAAGCAAAAAAAAACGTGATTCTCATTTTGGCCAGAATCGTGCAGCTCTAGTGTGAACCGAACCTAAAAGCTAAAACCCTGGATTAAAATTGAGACTTTGTAAGAACACTTGCTGATCCAGCCTTTTTCTGACATTCGTCAGTATTTTTTGCTAGACAATTACTTAGAACGCCCAAACATTAAATAAATAAATAAATATATATATATATATATATATATATATATATATATATCTCTATCTCTATATATATATATATATTTTTTTTTACAGAGACCCTAGAAAATAAAATGGTGGTCGATTAAATTTTTTATGTCACGTGGTGCTTGCAATGCAATTTTTTTTGAAAAAATACACTTTACTCAATTAAAAAAAAAACAAAAAAAACAATATATACCCCACGTTTTTTGTATAACATGAAAGACGATGTTACGCCGAGTAAAGCGTATTTCTAGTGCTAAGAGTGTTGCATTGTAGAATGTATATGTT
>BLSH010433815.1:822870-846255 GCA_018402905.1 Glandirana rugosa | reverse complement strand
GTTACAGGTACAGAATAAAGTACTGCTACAATAATGTAGACGTTTATTTGACCGAATAAAATGTATGAACATAGTACACGCAACTGGCATACTGGGAAAACCCTGCAGATGCCAGGTGGTTCCCAGACTCAACGATCAGTGCGTTAGCCCAGGAAACACCGGGAAGTGGTAGGAGGGGGGTACCTCTCCCACCGATTCTAAAACTGATCGCGTAGCGAATCCACGGGGATCACTTTTATCGGTTGCCTGAGGAAAAAAACAATATGGGGGTTATGGCATTTAGCTGTAGCCATGAAACAATAAAAAACAATACATTTTCCCATGGGACTTTAAATGAAGTGCGCATACGGTCAACGCACATGATACAAGTATGTAAAATAAGCCAGTTTATTTGCAGATGTAATAACATCGTCATGAAATAAGACATGGACATTGGACCCAAAACTGCAGAAAATATTACAACACAAAGTGCTTGGAAACATAACATATAGGAATATAAGGATATAAAGATATTGATAGTAGTCGGGTGTCTCAATTGCATCAGTAGCCTCGACGCGTTTCGCGAGCCTTGCTCGCCCCCTCAAGACTGGATGCAGTACCCCTATAGAGTACATTACAATTGTCACATGGCACACAGTGTATAGCAAGGGTTAGACATAAAGCAGGGGGCCTGAAATCAGGGACCCCATACTTACACCTCAGTGGATTGGCCCCAAAAATCCGACCCCCAGGGGCGGCAGCAGATACCGTATGGCCCGGGAGCTGAAGGGCAGCGACCAACCCGAGACCAGGCTGGGGGCAAGCATGGCGAAGGATGGGGATGGAGGTGTGGCATATTTAGAGACAGTAAGTAGACCGTATCTTTATTGTTTGTACCTGTAGCCATAACCCCAGTATTTGATGTCAAACGAATGACGTATATTTACAGTTAGGCGGTCGGCAAGTATGGAAGGGTGACAACGCAGGAACACAATTGGGAGGCAGTTGTCACCCCATAACAGGGAGGTGCCTGAACATGGGGTCCCAGTAGAATAAAAAAACATCATGCGTGCAGCTTAGAAAACCTGTAGGCCAGGGTTTCTCAACCAGGGTTTCTCCAGAGGTTGTTAGGGGTTCCTTGAGCGATGGTCAATTTCTACCTCTCAGATAAATTCCCATTGACACCATTGATCTTTTTAGCTATCTGTAAGGGGGGAATTCTTCCCAATGACCACAAGTGTAAGGAACATTCTTCCCATTGACCATCACACTAATGGATCATGAGTTGTAGATTTTTAGGGTTCCTCAGTGTTGAAAAGGTTGAGAAAGGCTGCTGTAGGCCATAAGTGGCATCGTAAAGCCGACCAAAAAAATTCCCCTCGTCATGACCATACAGTTACAGTTTTTAAGATGTTTAAACATTCAACTGGTAAAGTCAGAAAACCATCTACTGGTTTCCGAGACATCTCCCATGGCTCCTTCCCAGATATCAGGACTACTATAGAGAACAAATATGCATTGTCTCTCTTTATAGTGCCGGTAAACTTCACCTCCATCTGCTCATCAGAAATCGCACGCCTCGCGACGGCAAATTATAGACCCGGCTGGAGATTGTAATTTTCCCAGGCTTTGAAAACCCAAGCGGCGCGGTGGTATCTAATAACAGGTGGTGCGCTGATTTATAAAGTCTATAAATAAACACAGGAGCAGAAAGTGAGTTATAGGCTGCGCGGCGAATTACTGACGGCCATCTATAAAAGAGGAAGCAATGGCCCTGACGGGATCAGAGGGACAAAGGACAATTAGGGAGTGAAACCAAAGCCCCCGAGATCCCGGGGAGATTAAAGAGACCAGGAAAAAAAAAAAAAAGTATCCCATTTCGGAAATCCAGAGAAAAGCTTTCATAGGTTTAAAAAAAAATAAAAATAAATAGCAATTCATGTTTTTATAATGAGGTCTGCCAATTATTTCATCCACACCGAAATGTGTGACAATGGATCATAGCTTACATGCATGTGACCACCACGGAAAAAAGCGCAAAAACATTTTTATGGTATATTTTGTATGCAATTTATCTTTTTTTTTTTTTTAACCAATTATGATTGAAGCCAATGCCTGTATGACTTTATTAGGTGACAGCCCCCCTCCTCCATCTCCTGCATTCTTGAAGGTCCATGCCGTGAACTGTTGGTTTTTATCTCTTCACCGGCCAATATTTGGCTTTGAAGGACCTTTTGAGGCTGTAGATAGGCAGTCAAGCGAGCAGCACTGTCCGGCCAAGATGAAAACATGCATACGTGGGGGTGTGTAATACTTGCCTTCATTTCAATGTGAGGTGGGGGCAGGGTTGCCAACCGCCAGTAAATTTACTGACAGTTTGTAAAAATCAGTGATTTTTACAACTGTCTATAAATATCAGGGTCTGAGAATTTGTCATGCTGTGCTGATTTTTTAAGTGTAAACCGGGCAAATTACTTGATATGGGTATTGTCAGTGTTTCCATGTTGTGTTTAAATATCAATTGTCTTAGTTTTTTATAGGAGTTCTGTTATTTTTCAAGGTGGCAGTAAAAAATAGGCTCCGCCAGTAAATTTTCCATATTTTGCCAGTAAAAAACGCTGCGGGAGGTTGGCAACACTGGGTGGGGGGCACAAAAAAAACTCATAAAATGTAATTTTTTTTTTTTTAATCAGAGTAAAATAAAACGGTTTGAGGATCAAAAAGTTTTACATTTTACATTACATATACAGTCCTGTTAAAAAGTAAGTACACCTTTTTTGTTGAACTTTATTCAAATCAACAATGCCTCCTAAGAACTTTATGGAAGCTTCATTTAATAGTGAGGAGGGAGGTACAAAAAAAAATTAACATTTGTTGACTTTTCCACGAGAGCCATCCTTTAATTGAAAGGAAACTATAATGTTTTGAATGAAAATTGTGTATAAGAATTTTTTTTGCAATTTAACCACTTCAGCCCTGGAAGGATTTCCCGCTTTAGGAACAGAGCACTTTTAGCGATTCGGCACTGCGTCGCTTTAACTGAAAATTGCGCGGTCGTGCGACGTTGTACCCAAACAAAAGTGTCCTTTTTTCCCCACAAATAGAGCTTTCTTTTGGTGGTATTTTATCACCTCTGCCTCATTTCTGATCACCGCTATAAACAAAAGAAGAGCGACAATTTTGCAAAAAACCTAATTTTTATTACTTTTTGCTAAAATACAAATCCAAAAAAAATATGTAAAAAAACATATATTTTTTAATCGGTTTTGGACGATTTATATTCTTCCTCATATTTTTGGTAAAAAAAAAAAAATCACAATTGGCGATTGGTTTGGTTTGCCCACCAGGGTCTATAATTTTTATCATAGGTGTATTTTAAATGATAGAGACAGAATATCAACCAAAAATCCAGGAAAAAAAAACACATGATACAAATGTTATAAATTGAGTTGCAGTTCAGTGAGTAAAATAATTATTTGATTCCCACGCAAAACACGACTTAATGATGGAGAAATCCTTGTTCGCAAGCAAAGAGGTCAGACGTTTCTTGTAGTTGGTGACCAGGTTTGCACATCTCAGGAGGGATTTTTGTCCACTCTTCTTTACAGATCTTCTCTAAATCCTTAAGGTTTCTTGGTTGTCGCCTGGCAACTCAAAGTTTCATCCACTCCATACATTTTCTATAGGATTAAGGTCTGGAGACTGGCTAGGCCACTCCATGACCTTAATGTGCTTCTTCTTGAGCCACTCCTTTGTTGCCTTGGCGGTATGTTTTGGGTCATTGTGATTCTGGAAGACCCATCCATGACCCATCTTCAGTGTTCTGGCTGAGGGAAGAAGGTTCTCATCCAAGACTTTACAATACATGGCCCCTCCATGTGGCAAAGTTAGGTGGACCCTTAGCAGAGAAACAGCCCCAAAGCATAATGTTTCCACCTCCGTGCTTGACTGTAGAGATGGTGTGCTTAGGGTCATAGTCAGCATTTTTCTTCCTCCAGACACAACGAGTCGAGTTGATGCCAAAGAGCTCAATTTTGGTCTCATCTGAGCACAGCACTTTCTCCCAACCCTTCTCTGAATCATTTAGATGTTCATTGGCAAACTTCAGACAGGCTGTAGATGTGCCTTCTTGAGGAGGAGGACCTTGCGGGCGCTGAAGGATTTCAGTCCATGACGTCGTATTGTGTTACCAATGGTTTGTTTGGTGGCTGTGGTCCCAACTGCCCTGAGATCATTCACAAGCTCCTCCTGTGTAGTTCTGGGCTGATCCCTCACTTTTCTCATGACCATCCTCACACCATTAGGCAAAAACTTGAAAGGAGCTCCAGACCGAGGACGATTGATGGTTATTTTGTATTTCTTCTATTTGCAAATAAATAGCTCCAACATTTGTCTCCTTCTCACCAAGCTTCCTATTGATGGTCCTGTAGCCATTCCAGCCTTGTGCAGGTCTACAGTCTTCTCCCTGACGTCCTTTGACAGCTCTTTGGTCTTGCCCATGATGGTTTGAATGGAAGAAAGAGATTCTGTGGACCGGTGTCTTTTATACACAGAACGAGTTGCTGTTTGGAACACCTTCTTAAATTGGCAGGACTGATCTGTGTACCACATGAGCACCTTCTGTTGCCAGTCTGTGGGAGCCGGAATTATTGTTGGTTGGTAGGGGGTCACATACTTATTTTGCTCACTGAACGGCATTTATAACATTTGTATCATGTGTTTTTTTCTGGATTTTTGGTTGATATTCTGTCTCTATCATATAAAATACACCTATGATAAAAATTATAGACCCTTCATTTCTTTGTAAGTGGGCACCACTGTATTATGCGATGATGCCTGCACCTGCAGGCATCATCCCGATATCAACATTTTCAGCCAGCGGTTCCTTTTTCTGCAGAAGTGATTCAGACACTCAATCACTTCTGCAGGCGCTGGAAGGGGGTCCCCCCCCCGCCACCTTTCCTGGGCTCTTCCCCCGTGATTGGGCGGCAGAGCCCAGAAGTAATGCGACCGGTAGTGGCGGCAGCACAACACACTGGGAGATATTGACGTTGTTCCTCCCTCTGTGTGACCCCGAAAGGGTCAAGGATTTTGTTACGTCCAGGGGCCAGGAAAGCAGCCGATCAGACCGATCTGTGTCTGGTCAGCTACATTGGAAGCCAGAGGAGGGATCTAGGGTTTAACAGACCCCAGATCTCTCCATAAAGAGGACCTGTCATGGCCAATGCTTCCACAGGGGCTGTTGTTCATCCCCTGTGAAAGCAATAAAGTTTCATCCCCTGTGAAAGCAATAAAGTTGATTAAAAAAAAAATAAAAAAAATATGAAAGAGTGTAAAAAAAAAGTTTCAAATAAAATAAATAATTTTAAAAAATGTAAAGCGACCCCCCCCCGCCCCACCATGCTTACGTATAAACACAAACGCATATGTAAGTCCTGCATCCATATGTAAACAATGAGGTATCGCAGCAAACGTTAGAGAGAGAGAGCAATAATTTTAGCTCCAGACCTCCTCTATACTCCAAACTGGTAACCTGTTAATGTTTTAAAAGCATTGTTAACCACTTCAGCCCCGGAAGGATTTGCCCCCTTCCTGACCAGAGCCCTTTTTGCGATTCGGCACTGCGTCGCTTTAACTGAAAATTGCGCGGTCGAGCGACGTTGTACCCAAACGAAATTTGCGTCCTTTTTTTCCCACAAATAGAGCTTTCTTTTTGTGGTATTTGATCACCGCTGTGTCATTTCTGATCACCGCTATTAACAAAAGAAGAGCGACAATTTTGCAAAAAAAAAACAAATTTCTTACTTTTTGCTAAAATACAAATCCAAAAAAAATATAAAAAAACATTTTTTTTCATCGGTTTTGGCCGATTTATATTTTTCCTCATATTTGTGATAAAAAAAAAAATCGCAATCGGCGTTTATTGATTGGTTTGCGCAAAAGTTGCCACGTTTACGGATGAGAATTCATTTCTGGGGTTTTTATTTTTTACTAGTAATGGCAGCGATCTGAGATTTTTAGTGGTACTGCGATATTGGGGTGGACATGTCAGAACATTTTGACACTTTTTTGGGACCATTGGCATTTATACAGCGATCAGTGCTATAAAAATGCACTGATTACTGTGTAAATGCCATTGGCAGTGAAGGGGTTAACCTGCAGGGGGCGCTCTAAGGGTTAACTGTGTTCCCTGGGCGTGTTCTAACTGTGGGGGGACTGCCCTAGCAGGGGAAGGGAAGTGATCACAGCTTCCATGTAGAGGAAGGCTGTGATCACAGCCCTTCCCCACTCACAAAGCGGAGGTCCGTGTTTACTTACACGGACCTCCGTTCTTTCACTCCGGGGGGGGGCATCGCGGGTAGCCGGCAGAGATCGACTCCGCCGCACACGCTCCCTGGCCCTCCCCGTACACAGTGCGCGATCTGGCAGCCGCCGTCACATGACGGCGTTTTGCGCAGGAGAGCCACCTTGTCGCCGTCAGATGCCGGTCGGCAAGTGGTTAATGGAGATTTTTAAGTACCGTAGTTTTGCGCCGTTCCACTGGCGTACCCAAATTTTTAAAGTGTGACATTTTAGGAATCCATTTACTCGGCGTAACATCATCTTGTATATTTTAATAAAATTCATTAAAGTGAATTTTTTTCTTTAAAAATTGCATTTGAAAACCGCTGTGCAAATACCATGTGGCATAAAAATTCACCCACCATTTTATTCTCCAGGGTCCCTGCTTAAAAAATATATATAAAGTTTGGGGGTTCTAAGTAATTTTCTAGCATAAACTACTGATTTTTACATGGCGAGGAGGAGAGAAATGTGAGAATTGGCATGGGTGGGAACTGGTTGAATCGCTGTTCTAAAGAGCACCTTGATAAATTTCCTTGGATGTAAACAAGGACGATAAAGTATTATCTTTTGTGTCATTTGTTCACGTATATCACCTTTATCTGTAGGCACTGTTTGAATGGAGATCTAATGTTTTCTTGACCATTGGGGGGGGGGGAAAAAAAAAATCACATACACTATATTACCAAAAGTATTGGGACGCCTGCCTTTACACGCACATGAACATTAATGACATCCCAGTCTTAGTCTGTAGGGTTCAATATTGAGTTGGCCCACCTTTTGCAGGTATAACAGCTTAAACTCTTCTGGGAAGGCCGTCCACAACATTTAGGAGTGTCTATGGGAATGTTTGACCATTCTTCCAGAAGCGCATTTGTGAGGTCAGGCACTGATGTTGGATGAGAAGGCCTGGCTCACAGTCTCCGCTCTAATTCATCTCAAAGGTGTTCTATCCAGTTGAGGACAGGACTCTGTGCAGGCCAAAGTTCCTCCACCCCAAACTCGCTCATCTACACTATATTGCCAAAAGTATTGGGCCACCCCTCCAAATCATTTGGTGGAGGGGGGATTATGGTGTGGGGTTGTTTTTCAGGGGTTGGGCTTGGTCCCTTAGCTCCAGTGAAGGGAACCGGCAGTGGACGCCGCCTCCCTGATCCATGTCGGCGGAATGTCCTGTTTGCCCCCCCTAAAATATACAGTACCAGCCACCAATGGGAACCTGTGTTCCGTGTGCCTTTCCCAAACTAAGTTCAAAACGCACTGGGTGTGCGATCTGCTGCGGGTATCAATGTATTCCTGGCGACACCACAAACGCAGTGCGTTACCATGCGATCTGGTTGCAGTGCATTTTTAAAAGTAGTGAATGCGCTACTTTTGGTGCAATCCAGTGTGATTTCAGCCAAATGAATGGACTGAAAAATAAATAAATAAATAAAAATCGCACCGCACTAAATTGCACAGGTGCGATCCAGCTGATGCCGCCCAGTTGCCGCCGTGTCCAGCTGCCTTAGTCCAGAGGAATTTTAACAACAGAGCTCTGTTATTTGATATTGTTGAACACTGGGAGGTAGTGGGGCTGATAAACTAAAGCTGGAGCCCGGGGTCACACTGCTGCGGTGCGAGACACCGCATGTAATTTGCACAGGAATCGCAGTACATTCCCGTGCGAATGACATGCAGTATATCTGGGGTGCGATTTGAGACGTGAATTTGTAAGGCTCAAATCGCAAACTGGTGCAGGACTCTTTTTTTTGTCCGCACCAGAATTCACACCCATGCAATCCGATTCTGCAAATCACGCTGCATTTTGCAAACCAATTTCGGGGTAATATTCGCAGTCGGTTCACATGGACAGGTTGCGATTAAGGGCCGGTTCACACTGCTCCAATCTCAAAGATCAGATGTGATTTGCACCACACTGCAGTTTGTGGGTCACATGCGATCTCTGTGCGATGCAAATTCAACCATAGAGATAGTATGGCTGAATTTGCATCGCAATCAGAGCAAACTCGCACAGGACCCTTTTTTCGCAGGGTCAGAATCCTGAGCGAGTTTGCAGTTTGCATTGCGATATGCGCACTGATTTGGGGGTGTCATTAGCTTTCTATTGACACTCCCCACAGTTCGCATATGGCAGTGTAAACTGCCGCTGGGAGACATGCGATGCCGGAACCCACAGATGTGGGGCCGAGTTCGCTGTGAATTCGCACTGCATCTAGTGTGAACCCAGGCAGAGAGTGCAAAATCTGGTGCAACTGTCGCAGAAACCAATCAGCTTCCAGGTTTTATTATCAAAGCTTCATTGAACAAGCTGAATCTAGAAGCTGATTGGTTGCTATACACAGGTGCACCAGATTCTGCACGCTCCAGTATTAGTAAATCAACCCCAGTATGCAAGGCCCCCCCACCGGATAGGTCAGACTCCGTTCCTTCCTTAACCTACAAAACCACCGCACCATAACCGCAAAGTATCACAGTCGCTGCAGGGGTACAGCCCTGAGCCACTGCATTGCTTGGTTTAGACGGGCGGTAACATTGCAGTACAACTACACTGGTGCCATTGGGTGGAGGGGAGGGAAACCAGCAAACTTCCATTTACCGATCTCCCCTACCTAGTAAGAACCTGGAAGAAATGTGTATTACATCACATTTGGGTTCCGCTGTCATTTTATTGGGCCACTGTGGCTTGGGAAGAAACTAATGGAAAAAAATATATATCTAAAAATTTAAGAGATGCATGGACTTTTCTTTCTTTTGCAGATTTATATTTACCTTGGTGAATGCAGCTTCAGTCCAATGCTGCATCTATTCCGGCTCTAACACTGAGAATCGAGCGATCAAACACCTCCGATCGCTCAGTTCTTAGAGCTCTGCAAACAGAGAGCTGCTGTCTGTCACCGCTGTCTGCTCCGCCCCCCCCCCCCCCCCCCCAAGCTAACTGGAGTGCTGGGCTGTGGAGGGGACGGGAGCGGCCATCTCAGGCTCTCAGCGGCTTAGGGTCAGTCCAAACGTGTGGGGGAATCCCGACTTCACTGTCACGATCTTGCTTGGACCAGCTCTGTGACATCAGCCGACAGTGGGCTTCAGCCCGTTGTCAGCAGAAAAGAGGTCACAGGAGTGCAGAACCAACTGCTTCTCCTTTTAGTTGCATCCTAAAAGCCCCCCAAAAACAAAAATTTGAACACCCCCCCCCCCATGCTGGGGGTGCCAGCATACAAAAACGTAGATTGTGCTATACGTTACAAATCGCCAAGCGCACCAGAGTGAGTAATAACTCCAGGTCCATTACTCACAGTTAGCTGCAAACTGATGACCTATAGGAGATTTTAAGGCATGACCTATGGAGAATGTAAAGTATTGCATCGCCATTTCATGGGCGAAAGGAATTTAAAGGCTTAACTTGTTGCAACCTCGTCTTTTATACTCAAAAAATCTGCATAATATATTTCCTTTGTGCACCCTAAAATTAACGTAAGTGTATCTCTTTACTGAAATGTGTGCATTTGATAAAACACTGCACTAATATTTCATGACAAAAGAAATGGAACTACCACTATTTTATTCTCCAGGGTGTCTGCTTTCAAATATACAGTATCTCACAAAAGTAAGTACACCCCTCATGTTTTTGTAAATATTTTATCATATCTTTCCATGTGACAACACTGAAGAAATGACACATTGCTACAATGTAAAGTAGTGAGTGTACAGCTTGTATAACAGTGTAAATTTGCTGTCCCCTCAAAATAACTCAACACACAGCCATTAATTTCTAAACCACTGGCTACAAAAGTGAGTACACCCCTAAGTGAAAATGTCCAAATTGGGCCCAAAGTGTCAATATTTTGTGTGACCACCATTATTTTCCAGCACTGCCTTAACCCTCTTGGGCATGGAGTTCACCAGAGCTTCACAGGTTGCCACTGGAGTCCTCTTCCCCTCCTCCATGACGACATCACGGAGATGGTGGATGTTAGAGACCTTGCGCTCCTCTACCTTCCACAGATGCTCAATAAGGTTCAGGTGTGGAGAAATGCTTGGCCAGTCCATCACCTTTACCCTCAGCTTCTTTAGCAAGGCAGTGGTCATCTTGGAGGTGTGTTTGGGGTCGTTATCATGTTGGAATACTGCCCTGCGGTCTCTGAACGGAGAGGATCATGCTCTGCTTCAGTATGTAACAGTACATGTTGGCATTCATGGTTCCCTCAATAAACTGTAGCTCCTCACTTCCGGCAGCACTCATGCAGCCCCAGACCATGACATTCCCACCACCATGCTTGACTGTAGGTAAGACACACTTGTCTTTGTACTCCTCACCTGGTTGCCGCCACACACGCTTGACACCATCTGAACCAAATAAGTTTATCTTGGTCTCATCAGACCACAGAACATGGTTCCAGTAATCCATGTCCTTAGTCTGCTTGACTTTAGCAAACTGTTTGTGGGCTTTCTGGGGCATCATCTTTAGAAGAGGCTTCCTTCTGGGACAACAGCCATGCAGACCAATTTGATGCAGTGTGCGGGGTATGGTCTGAGCACTGACAGGCTGACCCTTCAACCTTTGCAGCAATGCTGGCAGCACTCATACGTCTATTTCCCAAAAACAACCTCTGGATATGAGACTGAGCACTGCACTCAAGTTCTTTGGTCAACCATGGCGAGGCCTGTTCTGAGTGGAACCTGTCCTGTTAAACCAATGTACAGTCTTGACCACCACCCTGCAGCTCAATTTCAGGGTCTTGGCAATCTTCTTATAGCCTAGGCCATCTTTATGTAGAGCAACAATTCTTTTTTTCAGATCCTCAGAGAGTTCTTTGCCATGAGGTGCCATGTTGAACTTCCAGTGACCAGTATGAGAGAGTGAGAACGATGACACCAAATTTCACACACCTGCTCCCCACTCACACCTGAGACCTTGTAACACTAACGAGTCACGTGACACTGGGGAGGGAAAATGGCTAATTGGGCCCAAATTGGACATTTTCACTTAGGGGTGTACTCACTTTTGTTGCCAGTGGTTTAGACATTATTGGCTGTGTGTTGAGTTATTTTGAGGGGACAGCAAATTTGCACTGTTATACAAGCTGTACACTCACTACTTTACATTGTAGCAAAGTGTCCTGCTGCTGCTATCAATCTAACCAATGAGGACCCGAGACAGCGGCTGGAGCTTCTGGGCTTGTTCTCAACGCTGAAACGATCGGGTTGCATAGAATGCATTAAGGTGAAAAACGTCCAGACTTTACAACTCCTTTAAGTAATCTTCAGGCCTAAAATTATTTTTAGTAACCACTTGTAGACCAGCGACGTACCGGTACATTTCTGGAATTTGAGTGGTTATACCGGGATGATGTCTGCAGCTGCAGCTTGTTCTTTTCCAGACGGCGGTCAGCAATACTAGCAGCTAATTAGCTGCTGGATTGCTTTTACAAGTGGCGAGAGGGGATGTCCTCCCATCCCGCCGCCACATGCAGCTCTTCTGGGCTCTCCTGTCGCACTAGTGGACCTGGCTTACCATAGAGGTGATCAGAACCAGAACGGTCCGATCATCTCTATGGTTTAAGAAACCTGTCACTTCCGGTTTCACCGGTGGTAAACAAACCCTAGTGGTATGAAAAAAGCATAGTTTCATACTTAACTTGGTGTGATCCGAAGATTTGAAGGGCAGAGGTCTGATAGAACCTAGATCCCTCAGTAAAGAGGACCTGTCGCTGCCTATTGCTATCACAGGGGAGAGTTACATTCGCTGTGATAACAACAAAAGTGATAAAAAAAAAAAAAGTAAAAGGGACAGTGTAAAAAAAAAAAAAAAAATTATTAAAGTGTCCCTGTCCCCTTTGCACTTGTGCGCAAAGGCAAATGCATGCATCGGTTCCACACCCATTCGTAAACAGTGACCGCACCACACATGTGAAGTTTAATAAAGCTTACCTGTAGGTAAAATGCGCCGTTTTGAAGATATTCCCCCTGCATGCACTCTGAAGGTCTGGCATACCTTGCCAGAACGTCAAAGCTTTGTGCCGGAACTGAGGACTCCCGCACGCATGTGCAGTGGCGGCAACCCCCCTCACCCCCCCCCCTGGTTGGCGGCACCCCCTCATCAAGTCCAGCACTTACCTTATCTAGGTTGGGGGCTCCCATGGGCGGCGGGCGGATTGTGGGCTCCTACGGGCGGCGGGCAGGTTGTGGGCTCCTACGGGCGGGTTGCAGGCTCCCATGGACGGTTTGTGGGCTCCTACGGGCAGCGGCTCCTGTGTCCTCTTCTGCATCACGGCGGCTTCTGCCATGCAGCTCTTCCCTCCTCCTCCTAGGCGTCCAATAGGCTCTCTTGTCCTTTCAGTCAATCGGGTGATGGGTCTCAAGACCGGCTTCCTGATTGGCCAGGAGGAGGATCAGTGTGGCGATAGAGCCCCAAGCCCACCCTTTTTTGAAGCCTATTAGAGCCTCTAGCTGTAATCACATGCTTAAAAAAAAGCACCCCCCCCAATTGGAATCCATGCGTTCGGCGCCCTGCGTGTAGATTAGGGAGCTGGATGCATGGATAGGGGTGGCCGCACCCGTGCACCCCTAATGGACGGGCCGCCGCTGGTCATTGCAGCTCCGGCTAATCACGTAGCCGGAACGCACGAACCTGGAAGAAAGACAGGGGGAAGATGTCAGCCCTCTCGGCGGTGGCGTTACAGCGCTGGATGGCTTAGTTTCAAAGTGAGTATTTTATAATGCGCTAGTATGCGATGCAGGTGTTTTTTCTTTTTTTAACAACATCTGTGGTTCATCACTGCTTTAAAGGCTTTTAAAGCCTCGTCCATGGATAATAAAATGTACATAGTTTGTCGTCGTTGCCACCGGTGTGCGGAATTTTAAAGCGTGACATGTTTGCTATCTATTTACTGGGAGTAACATCTGCTTTTATATTTTGCAAGTGGGTATCATATCGTCTTTTTGTGCATTAAAATTCGTTAAGTGTATTTAAAAACAAAAAAACAAAAAAAAAAACTGTGTTTGAAAAATCACTGTGCAAATACCGTGTGACATATAAAATTGCAACACCCACCATTGTATTCTCTAGGGCATCTGCTTTAAAAAAAAATATATATATAATGTTTGGGGGTTCTAAAAAAACAAAAAAGGTCTCTGGCAGTGAAAGGGTTAAAAGAGAACTACATTTTGAGTTAGGTCCACTTTCATGAGTGGTAGGAAGAGACACAAGTGTGGCTTACAATCTACAAATACAATCCAATCTATAAACTGCAATGATGACAGAAGGGTTAAGAGACTACAAAACAATATGCAGGCTGTTCTCATCACCATGTGTCACTGAGCTAAATATAAGAACTGCGAGCGACGTGCTATGCAACTCATTAGAAAGGTGTTTTGTATCAAACACGGGGAAAAAAAATAAGAGAGAGAATCTAAATGCACGCTAAGTAACATGTCGTCAATGTAACTTTACTTGGTATTTATTACCTCTCACATAGATTTACCGCCCCCCCAACTATACCTTCATCTGCTTCTCCCTCTTAGGCTGCATTGACACCTGAGCATTGCGCTTTCGGGCTTTTTGTTTTTTTTTTTAAATGTTTTGCGTGTTTTGTTACAGAATTTGGGTTGCGGGAGTTTTTGTATTAGCCAATAGAAAACAGTATTAGCTGTGACATCACTTGTTGCTATGTGGACAAAATGCTCAGGTGTGAATGGGGTCTAAAAGGGCACAACCACCTTTGTTCAGGCCTCATCCAGGGTCATCATCGACTTTACTGTTGTTGGCCCCATTGTTGGTATCAGTGGAAGTAATAGTGTCCCATCATTGGTATCAGTGGAAGTAATAGTGTCCCATCATTGGTGTCAGTGGAAGGAATAGTGCCCCATCATTGGTGTCAGTGGGAGGAATAGTGCCCCATCATTGGTATCAGTGGGAGCAATAGTGCCCCATCATTGGTATCAGTGGGAGGAATAGTGCCCCATCATTGGTGTCAGTGGGAGGAATAGTGCCCCATCATTGGTGTCAGTGGGAGGAATAGTGCCCCATCTTTGGTGTCAGTGAGAGGAGTAGTGCCCCATCATTGGTGTCAGTGGGAGGAATAGTGCCCCATCATTGGTGTCAGTGGGAGGAATAGTGTCCCATCAGTGGTGCCAGTGGGAGGAATAGTGTCCCATCATTGGTGTCAGTGGGAGGAATAGTGCCCCATCATTGGTGTCAGTGGGAGGAATAGTGCCCCATCATTGGTGTCAGTGGGAGGAATAGTGTCTCATCATTGGTGTCAGTGGGAGGAATAGTGTCCCATCAGTAGTGTCAGTGGGAGGAATAGTGTCCCATCCAGTGGCGGCTGGTAAAGTTTTAGGATGGGGGGGGACAGACCCCGTCCTTCCTTTTTAACCCCTCCCACTTCTCATAAACCCAACCCCTTATAGAATCCACCCACTCTGTCCCCTGTATTCCACCCATAATGTCAGGAGTATACAGCCAGCATCACAGATAGGGTATGCAGCCTAGCATCATAGATACAGTATACAGCCCAGCATCATAGATATGGTATAAAGCCAACATCACAGATAAGGTATACAGCCAGCATCACAGATACGGTATACAGCCAGCATCATAGATACGGTATACAGCCTAGCATCATAGATACAGCATACAGCCCAGCATCATAGATATGGTATAAAGCCAACATCACAGATAAGGTATACAGCCAGCATCACAGATAAGGTATACAGCCAGCATCACAGATACGGTATACAGCCAGCATCACAGATATGGCATACAGCCAGCATCATAGATACGGTATACAGCCTAGCATCATAGATAAGGTATACAGCCTAGCATCATTGATATGGTATACAGCCTAGCATCATAGATACGGTATACAGCCAGCATCATAGATAGGGTATACAGCCAGCATCATAGATATGGTATACAGCCAGCATCATAGATACGGTATACAGCCAGCATCACAGATAGGGTATACAGCCTAGCATCATAGATATGGTATAAAGCCCCATCATTGGTGTCAGTGGGAGGAATAGTGCCCCATCATTGGTGTCAGTAGGAGGAATAGTGCCCTATCATTGGTGTCAGTGGGAGGAATAGTGCCCCATCATTGGTGTCAGTGGGAGGAATAGTGTCCCATCAGTGGTGCCAGTGGGAGGAATAGTGTCCCATCATTGGTGTCAGTGGGAGGAATAGTGCCCCATCATTGGTGTCAGTGGGAGGAATAGTGCCCCATCATTGGTGTCAGTGGGAGGAATAGTGTCTCATCATTGGTGTCAGTGGGAGGAATAGTGTCCCATCAGTAGTGTCAGTGGGAGGAATAGTGTCCCATCCAGTGGCGGCTGGTAAAGTTTTAGGATGGGGGGGGACAGACCCCGTCCTTCCTTTTTAACCCCTCCCACTTCTCATAAACCCAACCCCTTATAGAATCCACCCACTCTGTCCCCTGTATTCCACCCATAATGTCAGGAGTATACAGCCAGCATCACAGATAGGGTATGCAGCCTAGCATCATAGATACAGTATACAGCCCAGCATCATAGATATGGTATAAAGCCAACATCACAGATAAGGTATACAGCCAGCATTACAGATACGGTATACAGCCAGCATCATAGATACGGTATACAGCCTAGCATCATAGATATGGTATAAAGCCCCATCATTGGTGTCAGTGGGAGGAATAGTGCCCCATCATTGGTGTCAGTAGGAGGAATAGTGCCCTATCATTGGTGTCAGTGGAAGGAATAGTGTCCCATCATTGGCGTCAGTGGGAGGAATAGTGCCCCATCATTGGTGTCAGTGGGAAGAATAGTGTCCTATCATTGGTGTCAGTAGAAGGAATAGTGCTCCCTCATTGGTGTCAGTGGGAAGAATGGTGCCCCATCATTGGTGTCAGTGGGAGGAATAGTTGCCCCATCATTAGTGTCAGTGGGAAGAATAGTGCCCCATCATTGGTGTCAGTGGGAGGAATAGTGCCCCATCATTGGTGTCAGTAGGAGGAATAGTGCCCCATCATTGGTGTCAGTGGGAGGAATATTGCCCCATCATTGGTGGCAGTGCAATGAATAGTGCCCCATCATTGGTGTCAGTGGAAGTAATAGTGCCCCATCATTGGGGTCAGTGGGTGGAATAGTGCCCCATCATTGGGGTCAGTGGGAGGAATAGTGCCCCATCATTGGTGTCAGTGGAAGTAATAGTGCCCCATCATTGGTGTCAGTGGAAGTAATAGTGCCCCATCATTGGTGTCAGTGGGAAGAATAATGCCCCATTGTTGGCGTTGAAGGAAGAGTGTCTTGTATCAGTGGGAGGAATAGTGTCCCAAGGACCTGATAAAGGGCCACATCCAGCCCCCGGGCCGCATATTGGAGATCACGGATTTGGCAGAATATATGTACATAGTATTCTCAGATAAGAAAGGTTACAATGCTACAATCCATGTTCAGTTTGGGGAAACAAAGCAAACACATTGCTGAGCACTCATGTGCCAGGAAACCCTCAATGGGAGTTCTGAAATGCTGTCAGTTATCATGATGGATGGATGGGAGTGGACAGGGACACATTCCGTTGTAAAGGATTTGATCGCCGGGCGGAATAATAGGCGTTATTTAAACTTACAGTACAACCTGTACTTAAAATGTCAACGTAAGGTTAGGCTAAAAAAAAAAAGTGTATTACTGAAGTATACCATGCGATCCGGTCGGTGTGTATTTTGTTAATAGTGCATGCATTGGTGTGCGCAGGGGGTGCCGATGCCCCCTACTGCCTGGGCTTCCCCCCATGTTGCCATAAAAGTGTGCTGGTGGCTTCCCTCCTCTCCCCCCAGCTCAGGATGGAGCGCGGGGGAAGGGGCTAGTAAATGTGTCATTTACCAGCCCCTTCCTTTTCTAAATGAACACAGTGAACACACTCACTCACTGTGTTCATTCATAACTCAAGCATAGCAGACTGTTTACTATGCTTCAATTTGTGAATGGACAGGAAGTCGTGGTCACAGAGCACTTCCCATTCATTCACTGCACTGTGCATAGTGCTGACTGCTGGGACAAGGTCATCCAGCGCCCAGGGCAAAGATCCCAAACCGCCCCCCCCCCCTCCTCTCCCCTTAGGATTAGCAGTGATGCTGCTGTCACTACTCCTGTCAGCCTTGTGGCACATCTGGCATTCAAATGAATGGGCTGAAATGGCACTGCACCCGGATTGCATGTGAATCACACAGGAACGTGGATTCTTGGTGTGAGCCAGCACCAACCGCAGTTGGGAAAAGCGAGGTCACCGACTGTGCTGCACTATCTGCCAGGGTACCTGGATCACAAGACTGGTTAAACACCATTTGAAAATGATTTAGCATGTGAATCGCGTTTATGCATTTCAATGCTGTATATATTGAAAAAGTATTCATACCCCTTGATATATTCCACATTTTGTCATGTTACAGCCAAAATGTAAATGTATTTTATTGGGATTTTATGTGATAGACCAACACAAAGCTGCACATAATTGTGAAGTGGAAGGAAAATGATAAATGATTTTCAAAATATTTTACAAATAAATATGTGAAAAGTGTGGGGGGCATTTGTATGGCGCCCCCCTGAGTCAATACTTTGTAGTACCGCCTTTCACTGCAATTACAGCTGCAAGTCTTTTTGGGGAAGTCTCTACCAGTCTAGAGAGTGAAATGTTTGTCCATTCTTCTTTGCAAAATATCTCAAACTCTGTCAGATTGGATGGAGAGTGTCTGTGAACAGCAATTTTCAAGTCTTACCACAGATTCTCAATTGGATTTAGGTCTGGACTGTGACTGGGCCATTCTAACACATGAATATGCTTTGATCTAAACCATTCCATTGTAGCTCTGGCTGGATGTTTAGGGTCGTTGTCCTGCTGGAAGGTGAACCTCCGCCCTGGTCTCAAGTCTTTTGCAGACTCTAACAGGTTTTCTTCTAAAATTGCTCTGTATTTGGCTCCATCCATCTTCCCATCAACTCTGACCAGCTTCCCTGTCCCTGCTGAAGAAAAGCATCCCCACAACATGATGCTACCACCACCATGTTTCACGGTGGGGATGGTGTGTTCAGGGTGATGTGTTCAGGGCAGCACAGTGGTGTAGTGGATAGCACTTTCACCTGGCAGCAAAAGGGTCGCTGGTTCGATTCCCAACCACGGCACTACCTGCCTGGAGTTTGCATGTTCTCCATGTGCCTGCATGGGTTTCCTCCAGGTGCTCTTTATCTTCTCAGATGGTAAAGCTGCCCATTCCTCTTGACAAAAAGCCCAGTTGTGGCTTAACCACTTCAATACTGGGCACTTAAACCCCCTTCCTTCCCGGACCAATTTTCAGCTTTCAGCGCTGTTGCAGTTTGAATGACAATTGCGCGGTCATGCGACACTGCACCCATATGAAATTTTTATCATTTTTTTCACACAAATAGAGCTTTCTTTTGGTGGTATTTAATCACCCCTGGGTTTTTTATTTTTTGCGCTATAAATTAAAAAAAGACAAAAAATTTTCAAAAACAATGCATTTTTCTGCGTTTCAGTTATAAAATTTTGCAAATAAGTAATTTCTCTTGATAAATTTTGACCAAAAATGATACTGCTACATTTCTTTGGTAAAAATAACCCAAATTGGAGTTTATTTGGTGTTGGCGGACAGACAGATGTGACGGGGACATACAGATGTTTTGTGTACGGTGACAGATGTTTGAGGACTGTGACAGATGTTTGGGGACTGTGACAGATATTTGGGGACTGTGACAGATGTTTGGGGACTGTGACAGATGTTTGGGGACTGTGACAGATGTTTGGGGACTGTGACAGATATTTGGGGACTGTGACAGATGTTTGGGGACTGTGACAGATGATGTGTATGGTGACAGATGTGATGGGGGACATACAGATGTTTTGGGGACTGTTTTATGGGGACACTGATGTGTATAGGGACAGGGGTATCAGTGTGCTTGGTGCACTGTGTGGGGGGTGATCTGTGACAGCTCTCTGCATGAAATCCTCACCATGCAGAAAGCTGTCACAGAGCTGCAGCTTCCCCCCCTTCCCCGCCCCCCCGCACTGAGCTCTCACTGAGCTCGGCGGGGGAGAACTGTCACAGAGACGTTCGTCTCGGTTTAGAAATGTGACGGCTGTGATTGGACACAGCCGTCACATGATCGGGAAGGCCAGTCACTGCGCCCGTATCCCGATCTCCGCTCAGCTGGATCCTGTGATCATAATGATCACAGGATCCAGCAGCAGCGCGGCGCGTGCCCGCGCTGTTAGCTCCCGTTCTGCAGGACGTATATATACGTCCTGTCAGAACGGGGAAGCTCCCACCCGGCCGTATATGTGCAGTGGCCGGGTGGGAGGTGGTTAAATGCTGAGTTGGTCTACCTGACCGTGGTTTGGTTTCAACATAACCCCTATCTTTCCACTTCTTGATTAAAGTTTGAACACTGCTGATTGGCATTCTCAATTCCTTGGATATCTTTTTATATCCCTTTCCTGTTTTATACAGTTCCACTACCTTTACCCGCAGATCCTTTGTCAATTCTTTTGCTTTCCCCATGACTCAGAATCCAGAAACGTCAGTGCAGCACTGAATGATAGCTGCAAGGGTCTGTCAAGAGTCCAAAAACTCATTAACCTTTTATACACTCACACTAATTACAAGCAAACAGATCACAGGTGAGGATGGTTACCTTTAATATCCATTCAAACCCCTTTGTGTCAACTTGTGTGCATGTTATCAGGCCAAAATCACCAGGGTATGTAAACTTGTGATCAGAGTCATTTGGGTAGTTTCTGTTGTCATTATGATATAAAAAAAGTAAACTTAGTTGATTGATAATAAATGGCTTCAGCCAAACACCAACCATGAGTGAAAGAAATGTTTTTGTGTTCTCATTTATATTCTCTGAAAAATGGCCAAGAAATCATAAATTCTGCCAGGGTATGTAAACTTATGAGCACAACTAAGTTCCTAAAATAAAATAAATACTGCGCATTGTTAGTTTTCCGCCAGACATAGCATTTTGCTTTTAGAGCAAAAAGTTCAACTTTGGTCTCATCTGAGCAGAGCACCTTCTTCCACATGTTTGCTGTGTCCCCCACATGGCTTCTCGCAAACTGCAAACAGCACTTCTTATGGCTTTCTTTCAGCAATGGCTTTCTTCTTGCCACTCTTCCATAAAGGGCAGATTTGTGGAGAGCACGACTAATAGTTGTCCTGTGGACAGATTCACCCACCTGAGCTGTGGATCTCTGCAGCTCCTCCAGAGTTACCATGGGCTGCTTGGCTGCTTCTCTGATTAATGCTCTCCTTGCCCGGCCGGTCAGTTTAGGTGGACGGCCATGTCTTGGTAGGCTTGCAGTTGTGCCATACTCTAAATTTTTGGATGATGGATTGAACAGAGCTCCGTGAGATGTTCAAAGCTTGGGATATTTTTTATAACCTAACCCTGCTTTAATCTTTTCCACAACTTTATCCCTGACCTGTCTGGTGTGTTCCTTGGTCTTCATGATGCTGTTTGTTCACTAAGGTTCTCTAACAAACCTCTGAGGTCCCATTCACACAGGGGCGATCCGACCTGACGCGAATTTGCTAGGCAATTGCAGCGCGACTTCGTTGCGAATTACAACACGACTTATGCCAGGCGACTTTGCCTGTGGCCAATCAGAGAAGGGAGGGGCTTGCCCCAAACATAAATTCTATTCTTTTCACTGTAAAGTCGCTTGCATTAACATGGGGATCCGACTTGGAGGCGACTTCCATTCATTTCTATGGGCACAAGTCGGATAGAATTTGCCTTGAGTCGCGCTGGAACTTTTTTCTGAAGTCGGAGCGACTTAGTAGCGTACATTAAGACGGCTCCCATTCATTTCAATGGGATTTCAGATGTCAAGCGACTTGGGGCAACTTGAGGCGGCTCAAGTCGGAGCGCAAGTCGCCCCTGTGTGAATGGGGCCTGAGGGCTTCACAGAACAGCTGCATTTATACTGAGATTAAATCACACACTGGTGGACTCTATTTACTAATTAAGCGATTTCTGAAGGCAATTGGCTCCACTAGATTTTAGTTAGGGGTATCAGAGTAAAGGAGGCTGAATACAAACGCCCCCCACACTTTTCACATAAAACGTTATGAAAACCATTTATCATTTTCCTTCCACTTCACAATTATGGGCCACTTTGTGTCGGTCTATCACATAAAATAAAACACATTTTATTAAATAAAACACAATAAAATACATTTACGTTTTTGGTTGTAACATAACAAAATGTGGAAAAGGGGTATGAATACTTTTTCAGGGCACTGTATATTTTTTACAACATTGGTTGACCTCCAACCATTAAAGCACTTTGACTATAAAAAAACGCACAAAGACACAAATCCCCCGCAGACACGAAAAGGTTAAGCGATTGTGTTTTTCCCGTACACTGCGCCATTGTAATGTCTATTCCTACAAAGGACATTGCGGAGCATTCATCCAGAGCGCTCGGCCCCATCTGACTAATGACCGCTCCTAGATAATACATCCACTCAGGACGTTCTCCTCCAATGCCGAGTCCACTGAGCGTGGAGGACCAGCGCACTCCTGGAACGAGATGGACCTTTTATGGGATAAATGTTCTTCAGGGATTTCCGAGGCCTGGAAGCACCCATGGAGGATTACTTAGCTAATAAATAGGTCATTTTTACTCATCCGCTTCAACAGCTTGTCTTTTAAACCATTAAATATTGATGGATACTCCTAGGATGGCTCATTTAGAATTCTCAGTTTGCTGGGACTGAATAGGAATGTAGGTCTACCCATCCACCCAAAGGTGGGGGGGGGGGTCGCAAGGCAACACCTGGGGGGGCTATTTATATAAAAACAATCTGTTGTGTGGCTCTGGCCATATTAACATGAATAGCCCCTCTCTAAAGGTTTTTTTTAACATCTTGCTGCCCATATAAACGCATGTGTGTGCAGCAAAGATGGTTGACTTTAACCACTTGCTGACCACACGCTGCGTCAGTGTGGGTCGGTTGTGCAGAATCACGTATATATACTGTCTATAAGAGATTCTGCATCTCCAGGTAGTTTCTGGTAGCCTGGAGACCCGAAAACCGTTAACTCCCACATGGCTGGGAGTTCAGCCGCAGGAAGAGGACGGGGCAGCCCTGCAGTGAAGATTTCTACAGAATCCATCAGCCTGCACTTCCTGGGACCTACCTCATTACAGGTAAGTAGTGTAACTAAAGCTGTAAAGAACAAACTTTTTTTTAGCTAAAACTTCAGCTTTAAAGTGATAAGAGCACACCAGAAGGTGCGTCCAAGCGTTCTTTTTTTTTTGCGCATTCCCGCACCTCGTATAGAAAAGAAAAACTCACCCTAGCTCTACCGCGTGTTTGCAGAGTAATGAGCGGAGTATCAGTGCCCAGGCTTGTTGTGTCCCATATGCAGCAAATTAGAGTAGAAAATGCCGGCAACTCAGATGCGTCTTCTGATAAATCTTTATTTGGCACCAACAGCAATGCTACATCTGAAGTACTTCCCGCACCTCAGGTTTTAGGACAGCCCATTAATTTCACTGCGGTACCATGCGTTTTGGTAGGAGCGTGTTTGCAATTAAGAATAAAAGGCACGTTCCCGTGTTGGAAAAGGCAGCGAGGTTTTGCTCGGTGCTGGGGAAAAACGCAATTGTGCAAGCATTCCTGCACTGCACCTGCTATAAACAAGCCCTACAAGCTGGAGGAATAAAGTTGTAAAATGCTCTCATTAAAAGAGACACTCTGTACAGGAATGGTCCATTGATGTCACATGCACCCCTGATGAAGATTACAAGCACCCATACAGACACTCTGCAAAGGAATGATCCATTGATGTTACACGCACCCCTGATGAAGACTACAAGCACCCATACAGACACTGTACAGGAATGGTCCATTGATGTCACATGCACCCCTGATGAAGACTACAAGCACCCATACAGACACTGTACAGGAATGGTCCATTGATGTCACATGCACCCCTGATGAAGATTACAAGCACCCATACAGACACTCTGCAGGAATGGTCCATTGATGTCACATGCAC
>BLSH010433815.1:809690-822860 GCA_018402905.1 Glandirana rugosa | reverse complement strand
CCTCTACGTCTTAGAGGATATATGTCATATATATGCACTAAGACGCGTTAGCCGGGCGTGACTGCGTCGCACACCAGTCGTTCACCAATTTCAGTTGGTAGAAACGACGTGTGTGTACGTAAATATACCCGTCGTTTTACAATTTTTTTGGAAATGTCTCCCCGATAAATACAATTACAACGGTCTCGGTGTGTTGTCTAACAAAAATATATTTATCGGGGGGGTCCACAACGGAACGCTGGGGGGGGGATGAAAACCCACCTACCCATCTAGATGTAAGGGGATTACTTAGCTAATAAATAGGTCATTTTTACTCATCCGCTTCAACAGCTTGTCTTTTAAACCATTAAATATTGATGGATACTCCTAGGATGGCTCATTTAGAATTCTCATTTTGCTGGGACTGAATAGGAATGTAGATCTACCCATCCACCCAAAAGTAGGGGGGGGGTCGCAAGGCAACACCTGGGGGGGCTATTTATATAAAAACAATCTGTTGTGTGGCTCTGGCAACATTAACATAAATAGCCCCTCTGTAAAGGTTTTTTTAACATTTTGCTGCCCATATAAATGCATGTGTGTGCAGCAAAGATGGTTGACTTTAACCACTTGCTGACCACACGCTGCGTCAGTGCGGGCCGATTGCGCAGAATCACGTATATATACTGTATATAGGAGATTCTGCATCTCCAGGTAGTTTCTGGTAGCCTGGAGACCCGAAAACTGTTAACTCCCACATGGCTGGGAGTTCAGCCGCAGGAAGAGGACGGCAGCCCTGCAGTGAAGATTTCTACAGAATCCATCAGCCTGCACATCCTGGGACCTACCTCATTACAGGTAAGTAACTAAAGCTGTAAAGAACAAACATTTTTTTTTTTTAGCTAAAACTTCAGCTTTAAAGTGATAAGAGCACACCAGAAGGTGCGTCCAAGCGTTCTTTTTTTTTTGCGCATTCCCGCACCTCGTATAGAAAAGAAAAACTCACCCTAGCTCTACCGTGTGTTTGCAGAGTAATGAGCTAAGTATCGGTGCCCAGGCTTGTTGTGTCCCATATGCAGCAAATTAGAGTAGAAATGCCGGGAACTCAGATGCGTCTTCTGATAAATCTTTATTTGGCACCAACAGCAATGCTACATCTGAAGTACTTCCCGCACCTCAGGTTTTAGGACAGCCCATTAATTTCACTGCGGTACCATGCGTTTTGGTAGGAGCGTGTTTGCAATTAAGAATAAAAGGCACGTTCCCGTGTTGGAAAAGGCAGCAAGGTTTTGCTCGGTGCTGGGGAAAAACGCAATTGTGCAAGCATTCCTGCACTGCACCTGCTATAAACAAGCCCTACAAGCTGGAGGAATAAAGTTGTAAAATGCTCTCATTAAAAGAGACACTCTGTACAGGAATGGTCCATTGATGTCACATGCACCCCTGATGAAGATTACAAGCACCCATACAGACACTCTGCAAAGGAATGATCCATTGATGTTACACGCACCCCTGATGAAGACTACAAGCACCCATGCTGTACAGGAATGGTCCATTGATGTCACATGCACCCCTGATGAAGACTACAAGCACCCATGCAGTCAATTTGTACAACAATGGTCCATTGATGTCACATGCACCCCCAATGAAGACTACAAGCACCCATACAGACACTCTGTACAGCAATGATCCATTGATGTCACATGCACCCCGATGAAGATTACAAGCACCCATACAGACACTCTGTAAAGAAATAGTCTAATGATGTCACATGTATCCCTGATGAAGACTACAAGCACCCATACAGACACACTCTGTACAGGAATAGTCTATTGATGTCACATGTACCCCTGATGAAGACTACAAGCACCCATACAGACATTGTACAGGAATGGTCCATTGATGTCACATGCACCCCTGATGAAGACTACAAGCACCCATACAGACACTGTACAGGAATGGTCCATTGATGTCACATGTACCCCTGATGAAGACTACAAGCACCCATACAGACACTGTACAGGAATGGTCCATTGATTTCACATGCACCCCTGATCTGGACTACAAGCACCCATGCAGACACAATCTCTGCAGAATGGTCCATTCATGTCACATGCACCCCTGATGAAGACTACAAGCACCCATACAGACACTCTGTACAGGAATGATCCACTGATGTCACCTGCACCCCGATGAAGACTACAAGCACCCATACACTCTGTACAGGAATAGTCTTATTGATGTCACATGCACCCATAGAGACACACTCTGTACAGGAATAGACTACAAGCGACAATGACAGCACATTTTGCAGGCATGGTCCACCATTGTCACTGTCTGGATGTGCAGCTGATGCTGGAGTGAGTGTATGAAAAAGGTTGGAGGAGATCAGCAGCACTGAGAAACAAGAAAAGATTTTTTAAAAAAATGGTAAAAACAGTCATTTATATGAGTAAAACATGGCAATCGTTTAGAATATATAACACTTTAGCAAACAAAAAGTCATCCAGATAGGGTTTGGTTCAACTCTTCCGTTTCCTCAAGCATTTCTGTGCTTCAACCTTTGGACTAGGTTCTTTATAAAGAGGAAGTCCCTTCTTTTTCTGCGCACATAGGCTACATATACACAGTTCCCTTGTCAGGGTTTTATTAACCTCTTGCCAACCACATAACGCAGAGGTAAGGAAGATGGGCCTTGATGCACACATGACGCACACGGTGTCCATGGTGGCTAAGGTTTCTGTGCTGAAAGCATGCTTACTGCACGCTCCCAGCACAGAGAGTTTTAACCAACAGCTCCCAGTCCCAGGTTATGAGACCCAGGGCCAGTGGGATGGCCTCCTGATCAAATGATCACTGTAACTGCCAAGCAAAGAGGAAATCCGCCTTGACTCACCGCCTTAAAGTAGGTCTAAGGGCAAAACTTTTTCTTTTTGTAAGGGAGAAATATAAACCCTGGTCAGGCTTTATTTTTGGCCATCTGTGTCCCATTGGGGAGATTTCCCTTCACTTCCTGTGCCATAGCCAAAACAGGAAGTGAGAGGATATTCCTTTAAAGTGAGAGTATCCCAGCTTGTCACCAGATCTAGTGTCCCCAAGAAGATTTCCCCTTTATTGCTATTGTGGTGACAACCCAAAATTTTGGATTTTCTTTCACTTTTGGTGGAGGGGAGGGGGGGGCACACTGTCAAACAATAACAAAGGTGTCGTAAGGCAAACTCAGAGAGGAAGGACAAATAGAGAGGATGAGTCTCCCTAATGAGGCCACAGGTGGCAATAAAAACTGACAGGGGTTCTAATCCCTCTCCACTCTATCCAAAAAAAAAAAAAGACCCCGTTAAAGGGCCACAGCAAACAGACAGAAAGGGTTAATAAAGCCAAAACCAAGGTAGGTATGTCAACACGTTCAGTCTAAAGCTGAACTCCAGAAACAAAAACTACATATATTCTTCAATAACCACAAAGGATATAAAACTAGTGATGCACCAAAATTTGGGCTGCCAAAAATTGTCCAAAAATAGGGTTTTCATGGTTGTGCGGAAAGAAAAAAAAGTGCTGATAATGATATGATTTTACAGTGCTTATGGCGTGTTCTTCATAGGTCGTGTAACGCAAAAATTGCATCAGAAATGCAACATGGGTGCATTTTTGATGCATTCTTGCTGCGTTTTCAATGCATTTCAATGGGGAGCTGCATTTTTGGTGCGGTTTGCCAAATATGCACCAAAAAATGCAGCAAGAATGGTTTTTAACACCGCTTTAGCGCAGGTTCACACTGATACGATGCGGTAGACACACAACATTCACTACGTTTCTCCGTATCACACTGCTTGTCAATCGCACGGCATCCACGCGATCTGCTGCGGGTTTCGATGTTAGATTAACGGCACCCCCGATTGCCAGATTCAGGTGAAGCAAGAAAAAAGGGTCCTGCACCGTTTTGGTGCGGATGCGATGCATCAAACCACATGGCACAGGCATCGCATGTGATGTGCGCAGGAATGCGGTGTGAATCACATGCAGTGTTTATCATGCACCAGTGTGGACCTAATCTCAAAAGGTGCTAATGGCCAAAGATAAATTCATATCCATTTAAATTGCTATTAATTAAAAAGTTGAATATAATACAATTATATATAAAAAAATATATATATTGTTTTAAAACCATCAATTCGGCAACTTGGCTCGTAATCGCGAAACGCCGTCGTTTGTGACGGCGGCCGCAAAAAACGAGTATCGCGAGCGCTCTCACTGTTTTCCGGGGGAGCCAGGGAGTGGGTAGGGTGGACTCGATCTCCGCCGGCTACCCGCGATGGCTCCCCCAGAGTGATAGAACGGGGATCCGTTTATGTAAACAGGGATCTCCGTTCTGACAGAGGGGGAAAGGATGCCAGTGACATTTACACAGTAATCAGTGCATTTTTATAGCACTGATCGCTGTATAAATGTCAGTGGTCCCAAAAAAGTGTCAAAATGGTCCGACATGTCCGCCGCAATATCGCAGTCCTGATAAAAATCGCAGATTGCTGCCATTACTAGTAAAAAGTAAAAAAATAAAATAAAAACCCCATAAATGAATTATCATCATTCATAAACACGGCAACTTTTGCGCAAACCAATCAATATACGCCAATTGCGATTTTCTTTACCAAAAATATGAGGAAGAATATATATCGGCCAAAACCGATGAAAAAAAAATTTTTTTTTTTTATTGTTTTTTTTTTGGATTTGTATTTTAGCAAATAGTAAGAATTTTTTTTTTTTTTTGCAAAATTGTCGCTCTTCTTTTGTTTATAGCGGCGATCAGAAATGACGCAGAGGAGATCAAATACCGCCAAAAGAAAGCTCTATTTGTAGGGGAAAAAGGACGCAAATTTTGTTTGGGTACAACGTCGCACGACCGCGCAATTGTCAGTTAAAGCGGCGCAGTGCCGAATCGCAAAAAGTGCTCTGGTCCTAAAGGGGGAAATCCTTCCGGGGTTGAAGTGGTTAAGTACATCCTGAATAGAGGTCGACCAATATATTGGGCCAATTTTTGGCATTTTTTAATTAATCGGCATCGGCTGCAAATTAGGCTGATTAAATGAACCCCTTGTTAACCCCCTCTTAATACCAGTTAAGTGTGCTTATTCAGCCAGTTCACACTGCCGCGACTTGAGTCGCCTGAAAAGTTGCCTCCATGCATTGTAATGGAAAAATTCTAATAGGAGCGACTCAAGTCGCGCCGACTTAGAAAAAGGTTCCTTTACTACTTTTGGGGCGACTTGCATTGACTTCTATAACAGAAGTCGCCTGCAAGCTGCGCTGAAGTAGCGCAGTACAGGGCGGCTCAGAGTTGCCTTGTAAGTCGGATCACCCCTGTGTGCACCGAGATTTTATGAGATCAAGGGGAAAAAAAACAAAAGAAAAATCGGCCCAAAAAATCGGCATCATATATCGGCCATTGGCCACCGCGATTTCTAAATATCGGCATTGGCCAGAGAAAATCCCATATCGGTCGACCTCTAATCCTGAATTTCCAGTTTCGGTGCCAAAATTTTAATTTTGGGGCACCACTAATACAGACCTACTTTGTGAGCACCAAATGTCTTTGAAAACTCAGCAGCAGTGACATCGATACTGGGCTGTGCATAGCCTGTGCAGAGAGCAGAGCTGTGGGAGGGGCCCAGCAGGCCACACCCACTACAGGCTGCCTGCAGAAACTACAGGAGGGGGCGGAGACCAGACCAGTCACCCTGCACAAGGAGAGAGCAGCTGCAGTGAGCGGTCTTTTACAAGAGGCCAAAAAATCTCACACTGGATTACTGCACAGATCTGGAAGAAATACACAAAGATACCAAGAATACACATGATGAATGGATTTAGATAATATCTGCCATGGTTTGCACTCTGCACAGCAGGCATAATATAAATAGCACCTAAGAAAAAGACCAGAGGCTGTGAGCAGAAGAATGACGGTCTTACTGGTTTGAACAAGGAAATCACACTTTGTGGAAAAGAGCAAATATAGAATATTTGTGTGAAGTCGCACAGCAGCCAAGGCTGGAACTGTAAAGATAAAGGCAGAGGGAGCGGCACACCTGCCCTGGGCTTGGCACTGGGCCATGCGGGGAAAATACCACAAACTACCCAATACACATCTAAAAGTGCAGTAGATGTTTTATGGCAGAAGAGACCTTTTATGTATAAAAAAAAAAAAAATCTTTCCTTCTAGTAATATTTGTACTGCTTGCGACCCATCATGTATAACATCGGGGGCGCTGCCTAGTCGTTTTTGGTGCGACTATTCTGCTTGCAACCCATCAAGTGTAGCGTCAGTGCTGGAGGAGGGCTTTATGAGATGAAGGGAAGCAGGTCACATGATGCTCCATACCCAGAAGTACCCAGGTATTCTCTCTGGGTGCAGATGAGCAAGGGGCAGCAAGGATGGCAAGGGAGGCGAGTACAGCGGGTTCAGGGGGCCCTTTGCGCACACACTATCACTTTACATGGGCAAGGCGACAGGGTCTCTTTACTCTTCATCTGACACAGTATTTAACCACTTCAGCCCCGGAAGGATTTCCCACTTTAGGACCAGAGCACTTTTTGCGATTTGGCACTGCGTCACTTTAACTGAAAATTGCGTGGTCGTGCGACGTTGTACCCAAACAAAATTTGCATCCTTTTTTCCCCACAAATAGAACTTTATTTTGGTGGTATTTGGTCACCTCTGCGTCACTTCTGATCACCGCTATTAACAAAAGAAGAGCGACAATTTTGCAAAAAAAAATTTCTTACTTTTTGCTAAAATACAAATAAAAAAAAAATATATAAAATCCAAATTTATTCATCGGTTTTGGCCAATTTATATTCTTCCTCATATTTTTGGTTAAAAAAAATTTGCAAATAGGCGCTTATTGATAGGTTTGTGCAAAAGTTGCCACGTTTACAAACCATGAGAATTAATTTCTGGCATTTTTACAATTTATTTATTATTTACTAGTAATGGCGGCAATCTGCGATTTTTATCAGGACTGCGATATTGCGGCGGACATGTCAGACATTTTTGACACTTTTTTGGGACCAATGACATTTATACAGCGATCAGAAATGTAAATGTTCAGTGTCACACTGAAGAAATGACACTTTGCTACAATGTAAATTAGTGAGTGTACAGCTTGTATAACAGTGTAAATTTGCTGTCCCCTCAAAATAACTCAACACACAGCCATTCATGTCTAAACCGCTGGCAACAAAAGTGAGTACACCCCTAAGTGAAAATGTCCAAATTGGGCCCAAAGTGTCAATATTTTGTGTGGTCACCATTATTTTCCAGCAGTTAAACCCTCTTGGGCATGGAGTTCACCAGAGCTTCACAGGTTGCCCCTGGAGTCCTCTTCCCCTCCTCCATGATGACATCACTGAGCTGGTAGATGTTAGAGACCTTGCACTCCTCCACCTTCCGTTTGAGGATGCCCCACAGATGCACAATAGGGTTTAGGTCTGGAGATGCTTGGCCAGTCCATCACCTTTACCCTCAGCTTCTATTGCAAGGCAGTGGTCGTCTTGGAGGTGTGTTTTGGGTCGTTATCATGTTGGAATACTGCAGCCCAGTCTCCAAAGGGAGGGGATCATGGTCTGCTTCAGTATGTCACAGTACATGTTGGCATTCATGGTGAACTGTAGCTCCCCAGTGCCGGCAGCCCCAGACCATGACACTCCCACCACCATGCTTGACTGTAGGCAAGACACACTTGTCTTTGTACTCCTCACCTGGTTGCCGCCACACACACTTGACACCATCTGAACCAAATACGTTTATCTTGGTCTCATCAGACCACAGGACATGGTTCCAGTAATCCTCAGTCTGCTTGTCTTGAGCAAACAGTTTGTGGGCTTTCTTGTGGATCATCTTTAGAAGAGGCTTCCTTCTGGGACGACAGCCACGCAGACCAATTTAATGCAGTGTGCGGCGTATGGTCTGAGCACTGACAGGCTGTCCCCCCACCCCTTCAACCTCTGCAGCAATGCTGGCAGCATTTATACGTCTATTTCCCAAAAACAACCTCTGGATATGATGCTGAGCATGTGCACTCAACTTCTTTGGTCGACCATGGTGAGGCCTGTTCTGAGTAGAACCTGTCCTGTTAAACCGCTGTATGGTCTTGGCCACCGTGCTGCAGCTCAGTTTCAGGATCTTGGCAATCTTCTTATAGCTTAGGTCATCTTTATGTAGAACAACAATTATTTTTTTCAGATCCTCAGAGAGTTCTTTGCCATGAGGAGCCATGTTGAACTTCCAGTGACCAGTATGAAAGAGTGAGAGCGATAACACCAAATTTAACAAAACCTGCTCCCCACTCACACCTGAGACCTTGTAACACTAACGAGTCACAGGACACCGGGGAGGGAAAAAGGCTAATTGGGCCCAATTTGGACATTTTCACTTAGGGGTGTACTCACTTTTGTTGCCAGTGGTTTAGACATTAATGGCTGTGTGTTGAGTTATTTTGAGGGGACAGTAAATTTACACTGTTATACAAGCTGTACACTCACTACTTTACATTGTAGCAAAGTGTCATTTCTTCAGTGTTGTCACATGAAAAGATAGAATAAAATATTTACAAAAATGTGAGGGGTGTACTTACTTTTGTGAGATACTGTGTATAGCGCTGTCAATTTACGCAGCGCTCTACATATACTTTGTACATTCACATCAGTCCCTACCCTCAAGGAGCTTACAATCTAAGGTCCCCAACTCACATTCACATCTAATTAACCTAGCAGCATGTCTTTTATAGACGTCACTTGCATGCACGATGGCTAGGGGGCGAGCGCGCACGCTCCCTGAGCGGGGCCGCGGGTCAGGCAAACTCGATGTCCACAAGCGACCCGCGATGGCTTGTGAGAGAGCCAGAACGGGAAACACGGCAGTTCCCTGCTCTGTCAGGCAGAATGTAAGAGATCTACTGATCCCTGTCACTGGGATCAGTTAGATCTCTTATGCCCCTGGTAGCCCAGCCCCCATACAGTTAGAACACGCCTAGGGAACACAGTTAGCCCCTAGATCTCCCCCTGCAGGTTAACCCCTTCACTGCCAATAACATTTATACAGTAATCAGTGGCTATTTAAATTTCTGATCGCTGTATAAATGTCATTGGTCCCAAAAAAGTGTCAAAATTGTCCGACATGTCCGCCCCAATATCACAGTCCCGATAAAAATAGCAGATTGCCGCCATTACCAGTAAAAAAAAAAAAATTGTAAAAATGCCATAAATTAATTCTCACGAATTGTAAACACGGCAACTTTTGCGCAAACCAATCAATAAACGGCGATTGCGATTTTTTTTTACCAAAAATATGTAGAATATAAAATTGACCAAAAGCGATGAATACATTTGCTTTTTTATATATTTTTTTGGATATGTATTTCAGCAAAAAGTAAGAAATATTGTTGTTTTTTGCAAAATTTACGTTCTTTTTTTGTTTATAGCGGTGATCAGAAATGACGCAGAGGGAATAAAATACCACCAAAAAAAGCTCTATTTGTGGGGAAAAAAGGACACAAATTTAGTCTGGGTACAACGCCGCACGACCGCGCAATTGTCCGTTAAAGCGATGTAGTGCCGAATCGCAAAAAGTGCTCTGGTCCTAAGGTGCTTGTATGTAATACATTACTATAATATGCTTGTATGTATTACATTACTATAATATGCATGTATGTATTACATTACTATAATATGCTTGTATGTATTACATTACTATAATATGCATGTATGTATTACATTACTATAATATGCATGTATGTATTACATTACTATAATATGCATGTATGTATTACATTACTATAATATGCTTGTATGTATTACATTACTATAATATGCATGTATGTATTACATTACTATAATATGCTTGTATGTATTACATTACTATAATATGCATGTATGTATTACATTATTATAATATGCTTGTATGTATTACATTACTATAATGTGCTTGTATGTATTACATTACTATAATATGCTTGTATGTATTACATTACTATAATATGCTTGTATGTAATACATTACTATAATATGCTTGTATGTATTACATTACTATAATATGCTTGTATGTAATAGATTATTATAATGTGCTTGTATGTATTACATTACTATAATGTGCTTGTATGTATTACATTACTATAATATGCATGTATGTATTACATTATTATAATATGCTTGTATGTATTACATTACTATAATATGCTTGTATGTAATACATTACTATAATGTGCTTGTATGTAATAGATTATTATAATGTGCTTGTATGTAATAGATTATTATAATGTGCTTGTATGTATTACATTACTATAATGTGCTTGTATGTATTACATTACTATAATGTGCTTCTATGTATTACATTACTATAATATGCTTGTATGTAATAGATTATTATAATGTGCTTGTATGTAATACATTATTATAATATGCTTGTATGTATTACATTACTATAATATGCTTGTATGTATTACATTACTATAATATGCTTGTATGTAATACATTACTATAATGTGCTTGTATGTAATACATTACTATAATGTGCTTGTATGTATTACATTACTATAATGTGCTTGTATGTATTACATTATTATAATGTGCTTGTATGTATTACATTATTATAATATGCTTGTATGTATTACATTACTATAATATGCTTGTATGTATTACATTACTATAATGTGCTTCTATGTATTACATTACTATAATATGCATGTATGTAATAGATTATTATAATGTGCTTGTATGTAATACATTATTATAATATGCTTGTATGTATTACATTACTATAATATGCTTGTATGTATTACATTACTATAATATGCTTGTATGTAATACATTACTATAATGTGCTTGTATGTAATACATTACTATAATGTGCTTGTATGTAATACATTACTATAATGTGCTTGTATGTATTACATTACTATAATGTGCTTGTATGTAATACATTACTATAATGTGCTTGTATGTATTACATTATTATAATATGCTTGTATGTATTACATTACTATAATATGCTTGTATGTATTACATTATTATAATGTGCTTGTATGTAATACAATAATGTAAATCCTTGTACAGTATCTATGTTTATAGTTCTATAGAGCAGGTTAGTGGGGAAGGAAATGGAAAGGAATATATTATTGTAACAAGTAGCAGTGTTTTTATAATACAATATTTCATGTTACAATAAAGCAGAGTGCTGCAACCTTCAGACGTTCTACAATACAGATTTCCGCTGCTAAACCACTTCCTTACTGGGCACTTAAACCCCCCTCCTGCCCAGACCAATTTTTGGCTTTCAGCGCTGTCGCATCTTGAATGACAATTGTGCGGTCGTGCGACTTTGAACCTAAATAAAATTTGTGTCCTTTTTTCCCCACAAATAGAGCTTTCTTTTGGTGGTATTTGATCACCTCTGCGTCATTTCTGATCGCCGCTATAAACAAAAAATGAGCGACAATTTTGCAAAAAAGAACAATATTTTTTACTTTTTGCTAAAGTACAAATCCATTAAAAAAAAAGTATTCATCAGTTTTGGCCGATATATATTCTTCTACATATTTTTGGTTATAGCGAAAAAAAAAAAAAAAAAAAAAAAATTATCGCAATCGGCGTATATTGATTGGTTATCGCGTCTACAAACCATGGGAATTGATTTATGGCATTTTTATTATTTTTATTTTTTTTTACTAGTAATGGCGGCGATCTGCGATTTTTATCGGGACTGCGATATTGCAGCAGAAATGTCGGACATTTTTGACACATTTTTGGGACCAATGACATTTATACAGCGATCAGAAATTTAAATATCCACTGATTACTGTATAAATGTCATTGGCATTGAAGGGGTTAACCTGCAGGGGGCAGTGAAGGGGTTAACAATGTTCCCTGGGTGTGTTCTAACTGTGGGGGGCGGCGGGGCTGGTCGGGAAATAACAGATCTAACTGAACCCAGTGACAGGGATCAGTAGATCTGTCATGTCCCCTGTCACAGAACGGAGAACCGCCATCGGCGGTTCCCCGTTCTGCAGCTCTGTCTGGCGATCGTGGGTCTCGAGCGGACATCAAGTCCGCCCGACCCACGGGCACGCTCGCGCAGCGTGCGGCAGGCGGCTGCCGCCAGGGGGCGCGCCAAGAGCGTGCACAGGGGACGACGTCCATGGACGTCGTCCCGGCATTTCAGATCCGCGCTGGAGCTGTACTTCGGCTATAGCGCGGATCTGTAGGGGTTAAAGTGGAGTTCCACCCACAAGTGGAAGTTCCGCTTTAAGGACTCCTAACCCCCTGACATGCCACATATGGCATGTCAATTTTTTTGGGGGGGGAGCGGTTACCTAGTTTTGCCAGGTACCCAGCTCCCACTTCCACTCGCGACTTCTCCTCTCCCCCCTCCCTCTCTGCATTCTCCTGGGACGTGTTACATGTTGCCTGGTGCCCACACTTGCAATGCTGTCGCCGCGGAGAGGAGCGAGGCTTCAGGCGGCCGCATCGCTGGACCATGGGACAGGTGAGTGTCTGTTTATTAAGTCAGCAGCTACACTTTTTTTTTACCTGTTTTTGACAGGTACCCTTCCCCGCTTCCAGGAGCAGTCCGTGGCTCCGTTCCTTGGAAGTTTGGCCCCCCTCCTCATTTCTCCACCTCTGGGACAGTAAGAAAGCGCACTTCAGGCCGGTTTCCCTTACAATGAATGGCAGCCGGCAGCTGGGGTGCCGACACTGCGGGCTCCCTGGACAGGTAAGAGTCCGTATATTAAAAGTCAGCAGCTACGGTATTTGTAGCTGCTGACTTTTAATTTTTTTTCCCCAGACGGAACTCCGCTTTAATGAGGCAGAAAAAAAAAAAAGTAAAATGCCCTTAACCACTGCCCGCCGTATGCAGAATGATGGCTGACTCTGCGTCATATGATGTCCAGCAGGATAACATGCCGGCGTGCGCCCGCGGGGCCGCGCAGTGCGGCGATGTGGTGTGGCACTCTGACACACTGCATCTCCGATCTCGGTAAGGGGCTGTCAGAAGCCCATTACCATGTGATCAGCCGTGACGAATCACAGCTGATCACAGTGTAAACAGGAAAAGCTGTAGCGGCTTTTCCTTTAATCGCGTCTGCAGACGCAAATAGTGGAGAGCCGATCGGCGGCTGTCCTGACGGGGGGGGGGGGGGGGGT
>BLSH010433815.1:758552-775783 GCA_018402905.1 Glandirana rugosa | reverse complement strand
CCCCCCCCCCCCCCCCCCCCCCCAAAACTAACCACTTCCATGCCGGGCCTATTCTGGCACTTCGCTGCTATATGTAAAAATCATAATTTTTTTGCTAGAAAATTACTCAGAACCCCCAAACATTATATATGGGTTTTTTTTAGCAGAGACCCTAGGGAATAAAATGCCGGTTGTTGCAACTTTTTATCTCGCACGGTATTTGCGCAGGAATTTTCCAAACTCACTTGTTTTGCAAAAAAAAAAAACTGTTTCATGCATTAAAAAAAAAAAAGTAAAGTTAGCCCAATTTTTTTGCATAATGTGACAGATGATGTTATGCTGAGTAAATAGATACCCAACATGCCATGCTTTAAAATTGCGCACGCCCGTGGAATGATGCCAAACTTCAGTACTTAAAAATCCACGTGCAGACGGGACACATGACAGTGGCACACCTGGGTTACAAGTGCCCACTGGCTTTTTTTCTGGGGAAACCCTTCTTTGTTAACCCGCTCTGCACTTGATCCTATGGAACAATCTGTGGCAATTTATGAGGGCACTGCAAGCTTTTCTCTACTGCCGGCATTTCTGACGGGACGTTTGCTTGCCTGTGTCTAGTTCTGTGCGGTCGCACAACACAGCTCCTCTCCCTGTCCTTGATGACCGTATCATCATCATGGGGACTATCTACCCAGTAATCTGCACTATGCATAGCTGCCCTTCTAGGTTAGCGTTATACTTAGCATTTTTGACCTATACCGTCCTGGATGGGGGGGGCGCTCCATGCCTTTTTGATGAACTGGTCACGCCATCATCAATTTTATCAATAGTTACTGTGCATCCCAACGGCTCCCCTGAGGAAGCCCAATGGGGCGAAACACGTCGGGAAGAATACTGCCTATGCTCCCACTGGATTTCTTTTTGCCTCTGCGTTGGTCTGCATGCCTTCAGATACATGTGGGGGTTGGGCATACGGTGTTGGGGAGTGTACGTTTTTTTACATTCTGTTTCTTATATACTATTTCTAATGTCACTATGTCTACTAGCCTCTTTTAGCAGTAAGATTTTTTTAAATATGTATTAAATAAAAGTTTTTTTACTCATTTTAATTTGTTGTGACAGATTATTCCAGATGGGGTCTTACCAGCACCTTTAACCGCTTCCTGACCGGCTCGCGTACTGCAGAGTGGCGCTGTTTCGCAAATCACCGTCTATAAACGGCAGCTCGCAAACGCACTCTACAGCAGTGTGCCCGTGGCTCGGGCGAACCCCATGTCCACCGGCGAGGTGCGATTGCTGCTCACAGCTGAAAAAATGGGAAACCGCCAAAAGTAAACACGGCGGTTCCCCGCTCTGTCTGTCAGATCTCTGGTGCTCCTGGCAGCCCAGCCCCCCACAGTTAGAACACATGCAGGGAATACAGTTACCCCCTAGAGCCCCCCCAGGTTAACCCCTTCACTGCCAATGACATTTATACAGTAATCAGTGGACATTTAAATTTCCGATCGCTGTATAAATGTCATTGGTCCCAAAAAAGTGTAATAAATGTCCGACATGTCCGCCCCAATATTACCAGTAAAAAAAAAATTAAATTGTAAAAACGCCAGAAATGGATCATCATGGTTTGTAAACGCGGTAACTTTTACGCAAACCAATCAATAAACGCTGATTGCAATTTTTTTTTTACCAAAAATATGAGGAAGAATATAAATCGACCAAAACCGATGAAAACATTTGTTTTTTTATATATTTTTCTTGGATTTGTATTTTACCAAAAAGTAAGAAATATTGGGTTTTTTTTTTTTGCAAAATTGTCGCTCTTTTTTTGTTTATAGCGGCGATCAGAAATGGCACAGATGGGATAAAATACCACCAAAAGAAAGCTCTATTTGTGGGAAAAAAACGAAGCTAATTTCCTTCGGGTACAACGTCGCACGACCGCGCAATTGTCAGTTAAAGAGACGCAGTGCAGATTCGCAAAAAGTGCTCTGGTCCTAAGGTAGGAAATCCTTCCGGGGCTGAAGTGGTTAAAGTCCCAGTTGCTTTTTCCTTTCCTTGTTGTTTACTTAACCACTTGCCGACCGCCGATCGGCATCTGACGGCGGCAAAGTGGCTCTGTAAGGCGAAACGCCGTCATACGACGGCGGCCGCCAGATCGCGCACAGTGAGCGCACCCGCGCCGCCGGAGGTGCGCCCGCACGCTCACTGTGTCCGGGGAGGGCCAGGGAGCGGGTGCAGCGGCTTCGATTGCCGCCGGCCACCCGCAATGCCCCCCCCCCCGGAGTGAAGGAACGGAGGTCCGTGTAAGTAAACACAACACAGACCTCCGCTCTGTGTGAGGGGGAAGGGCTGTGATCACAGCCTTCCTGTACGTGAAGGCTGTGACCACTTCCCTTCCCCAGCTAGGGCAGTCCCCCCACAGAAAGAACACGCCCAGGGAACACTGTTAACCCTTAGAGCGCCCCCTGCAGGTTAACCCCTTCACTGCCAATGGCATTTACACAGTAATCAGTGCATTTTTATAGCACTGATCGCTGTATAAATGCCAATGGTCCCAAAAAAGTGTCAAAATGGTCCGACATGTCCGCCCCAATATCGCAGTACCGCTAAAAATCGCAGATCACCGCCATTATTAGTAAAAAATAAACAAAAAATAAAAACCCCAAAAATGAATTCTCATCATCCGTAAACGCGACCACTTTTGCGCAAACCAATCAATAAACGCCGATTGCGATTTTTTTTATCGCAAATATGAGGAAGAATATAAATCGGCCAAAACCGATGAAAAAAAATGTTTTTTTATATTTTTTTTTTGGATTTGTATTTTAGCAAAAAGTAAGAAATTTGTTTTTTTTTTTTTTGCAAAATTGTCGCTCTTCTTTTGTTTATAGCGGCGATCAGAAATGACACAGAGGGGATCAAATACCACCAAAAGAAAGCTCTGTTTGTGGGAAAAAAAGGACGCAAATTTCGTTTGGGTACAATGTCGCACGACCGCGCAATTGTCAGTTAAAGCGATGCAGCGCCGAATCGCAAAAAGGGCTCCGGTCCTAAAGCTGGAAATCCTTCCGGTCCTTAAGTGGTTAAAAATCCCCATAGGCGATGCTTTAACATTTTTTTTACAGATTACCTGTTTAGAGTTACAGAGGAGGTTTTGGGCTAGAATTATTGCTCTCGCTCCAACGTTCACTGCGATACCTCACATGTGTGGTTTGAACATTGTTTACATATGTGGATGCGAGTTACGTATGCGGTCGCTTCTGCGTGCGAGCACGCGGGGACGGGGGCGCATTGATTTTTTTTTTTTCATTGTTTATTTATTTATTTATTTTACACTTTCCCTTTAAAAAAAAAAAATCTTGATCACTTTTATTCCTATTACAGGGAATGTAAACATCCCATGTAATAGGAATGGGGCATGACAGGTCCTCTTTATGGAGAGATCTGGGGTCTATAAGACCCCGCATCTCTCCTCCAGGCTGGAAAGCATCAAATCAAAAAAAAAAAAAAACGATCTGCTGCTTTCTAGCCGGCCTGGATGTGACGTTATGACGGCGCGCCCGGGCCTCCGAGAGCCATAGAAATGACCGGGGACGATCTTGTCCCTTGGATCTCTATGGTACTTCCTTCTGGCTGCGGCGGTTCCGGTCTACGGCTCAACGATTGCTCAGGTGAGTTGGGAGAAGCACCGGAGGGCGGCGAGAGAGGGGGCGTCCCCTCCCGCTGACTGCAAGAGGCTGGACAGCCGCTATGATCGGTCTTACGGTGAAGGGAATCGCCGGCTGAAAGGAACGATATCGCAGCAAAATCGCACGACTTTCAAGTCATGGCAGTGTGAAAGGGGCCTAAGGACCAGGCCTATTACTGACATTTGTTGTTTACAAGTTTATATTTTTTTGCTAGAAAACCCCCCAAACATTATATATATATATTTTTAGCAGAGACTCTGGAAAATAAAATGGTGATCGTTGCAATATTTTATGTCACACGGAATTTGCGCAGCGGGCTTTTTTCAAAGCAATTTTTTTGGGACAAAATACACTTCACTGAATTTAAAAAAATACGAAACAGTAAAGTTAGCCCAATGTTTTTTTGTATAATGTGAAAGATGATGTTATGCCGAGTAAATAGATACCTAACATGTCACGGTTCAAAATTGCGCACACTTGTGGAATGGCGGCAAACTACGGTACTTAAAAATCTCCATAGGCGATGCTTTAAAAATTTCTACAGGTTAGCAGTTTAGAGTTACAGAGGAGGTCTAGTGATAGAATTATTGCTCTCACTCTAACATACCTCACATGTGTGGTTTAAATGGCGTTTACACATGCGTTCGCTTCTGCATGCAAGCATGAGAGGAATTGTGCGGTTTTACATCTCTCCTCCAGGCTGGAAAACCTGAGATCAAAAAAAAAAAATCTTGGCTTCCCAGCAAAAAAGCATCAATGCTCACATCTACTGCCGCCAAAAGTGACGTCACAGTGTCATTTCTGGCCTCCGAAGGTCATAGAGATGGCCAGGGACCATCTGGTCCGCGGTCAACTCTATGGTAAACCAGATTTATTCCGGGAGAAGCACCGGGGGGTGATGTCCCCTCCCACCGCCTGTAAAAGCAATCAAGCGGCTAAACAGCCACTAGGATGGCTTTTACATTGCAGGGACTCACTGGCTGAAAAAATGATATCTGGATTGTGCCTGAAGCTGCACCCATCATCCAGATATTACCACTCAATGTCCAGGAAGGGCAGGAACTGGTTAAGGGGTTTAGAATACTAGGAGGCAGGTTGGGGCGGGGCTTACGGTCATGTGACTGCTGTGATTGGCTGTCACAGCGGTCACATGATCGGAAAGCTCCCGATCGCAAACAGCGAACGGGAGCTTTCCATTAACCGCCGATAACTGCGCCAGGAGCGTACATGGTGCATGCTCTCAGCACAGCTCTATTTGCACTATTGCCCTCTGCGCCAAGGCCCGTCTGCCGAGAGGCCGGATATTTACGTGCACTCGGCACCAAGAGATTAAGAAAGTTCGCTCAATTTTCTAATTAGCAAGTTCAGATCAATGTTTGTTTTGGACTGCAGCATTGAGAAGGTAGGGAGGTGCAGGATGGGAATCTTTTTTTGATTGAACACATTTCTAACAGTGAATGTGGTTTTCATTTGGGAAAGTCCCCTCTTTTGCCCCCTCTTTAGCTGCCTGACCACCTGTCACCCACTGCCTGACCCACAGCTCGCCGCCCATCACCCACTGCCTGACCCACAGCTCACTGCCCGTCACCCACTGCCTGACCCACAGCTCGCCGCCCATCACCCGCTGCCTGATCCATAGCTCGCCACCCATCACCCACTGCCTGACCCACAGCTTGCCGCCCATCACCCGCTGCCTGATCCACAGCTCGCCACCCGTCACTTGCTGCCTGACCCACAGCTCAACGCCTGTCACCCACTGCCTGACCCACAGCTCACCGCCCGTCACCCACTGCCTGACCCACAGCTCGCCGCCCATCACCCGCTGCCTGATCCACAGCTCGCCACCCGTCACCCACTGCCTGACCCACAGCTCACCGCCTGTCACCCACTGCCTGACCCACAGCTCACCGCCTGTCACCCACTGCCTGACCCACAGCTCACCACCCATCACTTGCTGCCTGACCCACAGCTTGCCGCACGTCACGCGCTGCCTGATCCACAGCTCTCCGCCCGTCACCCACTGCCTGACCCACAGCTCACTGCCTGTCCCCACTGCCTGATCCACAGCTCGCCGCCCATCACCCGCTGCCTGATTCACAGCTCACCGCCTGTCCCCACTGCCTGACCCACAGCTCACCGCCTGTCCCCACTGCCTGATCCACAGCTCGCCGCCCATCTCCCGCTGCCTGATCCACAGCTCACCGCCTGTCCCCACTGCCTGACCCACAGCTTGCCACCTGTCACCTGCTGCCTGACCCACAGCTTGCCGCCCATCACCCGCTGCCTGATCCACAGCTCACCACCTATCACCCGCCACCTAGATGGGGTAAGTGCCGGACGGACCGCCAGACAGCGAGCAGGCTGGGGGGTGTGCTGGTTAACCACTTAAGGACCGGAAGGATTTCCCACCTTAGGACCAGAGCACTTTCTGTGATTCGGCACTGCATCACTTTAACTGACAATTGCAAGGTCGTGCGCCCGACCCGCAGCCCCACTCAGACGCGTGCTCGCCTCCCTTGCCGTCGTGCACACGAATGACCACTATAAGCGGCGATTTGCGGGACAGAGCCACGCCGTCGCTGCTTATAGTCGCTACGCAGTCAGCAAGCAGTTAAGTGCCACCCGCTGCCGGGGTGGAGGGGGGGTGGTGCTGGTTGTTTGCCGCCCCTCCCAAAAAAAAAAAACCCACCAGCTGCCACTGAATCTGACTCCCTGTTAGAGGGTACTATGCGATGCGATGTATAGTAGCCCGTTATGCTTCTAATTTACAGGGTTTTATTGAGGAAGTAAACCCGATCTGGGCTTACTTCCTCTTTAAAGCTTTACAACCACTTTAAATCAGAATAAAAGTGAGGTTCATGTTCTGTTTTTTTGTCTAGGGATCACATAAAAGTTACAGTCGTTTTTGTAAGACATTATTACCAATAGAAAGCCTTGCTTGTCTGAAAAAACTGATTGTAAGCTCTTGTGAGCGTGTCCCTCTGACCCCTCCCGTATTGAATTGGATTGTACCTGTACTGTCTCCTATTATTTTGTAAAGTGGTGTGCAAAATGTTGGTGCTATATAAATTCTGTATAATAATAATAATAACCACAAATATATATATATATATATATATATATATATACACACACACACACACACACACACTATATCACCAAAAGTATTGGGACGTCTGCCTTTACACGCACATGAACTTTAATGGCATCCCAGTCTTAGTCCATAGGGTTCAATATTGAGTTGGTCCACCCTTTGCAACTATAACAGCTTCAACTCTTCTGGGAAGGCTGTCCACAAGGTTTATGAGTGTCTATGGGAATATTTGACCATTCTTCCAGAAGTGCATTTGTGAGGCCAGGCACTGATGTTGGACGAGAAGGCCTGGCTCACAGTCTCTGCTCTAATTTATACCAAATGTGCTCTATCGGGTTGAGGTCAGGACTCTGTGCAGGCCAGTCAAGTTCCTCCACCCAAAACTCGCTCATCCGTGTCTTTATGGACCTTTAGGATACATTAGAGCAGAGTCTGCGAGCCAGGCCTTTAGAGGTAGTTTTAATTTTAGGCTCAAGTTTAGGGAATAGAGTGAACCTGTCCGTAACTTCAAAGGTCTACATAAATAAACATATGACATCTCATAATACACCGACCAGCCATAACATTATGACCACCCACCATACCATGTCAAGTTCCTCCACCCTAAACTCACTCATCCATATCTTTATGGACCTTGCTTTGTGCAGTGGTGCGCAGTCATGTTGGAATAGGAAGGGGGCCATCCCCAAACTGTTCCCACATAGTTGGGAGAATGAAATTGTCCAAAATGTCTTGGTATGCTGACTCCTTAAGAGTTCCCTTCAGTGGAACTAAGGAGCCAAGCCCAACCCCTGAAAAACAACCCCACACCATAATCCCCCCTCCACCAGATGATTTGGACCACTGCACAAAGCAAGGTCCATAAAGACACGGATGAGCGAGTTTGGGGTGGAGGAACTTGACTGGCCTGCACAGAGTCCTGACCTCAACCCGATAGAACACCTTTGAGATGAATTAGAGCGGAGACTGTGAGCCAGGCCTTCTCATCCAACATCAGTGCCTGACCTCACAAATAGAAGAATGGTCAAACATTCCCATAGACACTCCTAAACCTTGTGGACAGCCTTCCCAGAAGAGGTGAAGCTGTTATAGCTGCAAAGGGTGGGCCAACTCAATATTGAACCTTATGGATGAAGACTGAGATGCCATTAAAGTTCATGTGTGTGTAAAAGCAGGTGTCCCAATGCTTTTGACAATATAGTGTATGTGAAAGCAGGCTTCCCACTGTTTGGCCATAGTGCCGGTGTAACCGCGGTTTTCGGGCGTTTTACCTGCATTTTTGCCACGGCCCCATAGACTTTCTATTAGGGTGCACGTTTTCTGAAAGGGCACCAAAGGTCTTGCATGCTGCAGCTTTGGCAGCTTTCAGAAAACACAGTAAAAAATAAAAAATGCGTGACCCAATAGAAAGTCTTTGGAACTATTATTATTATTATTACACAGGATTTATATAGCGGCGACAGTTAGTGCTTTACAACATGAGGGCAGACAGTACAATTACAATACGATTCAATACAGGAGGAATCAGAGAGTCCGGCTCATTAGAGCTTACAATCTAAGAACGGCTACAATTGAAAGTGAAACGCGTGAAAACCGCAGCGTGAATCCGGTCTAAAAGGCAGCAGATATCATTTATTTCTTGTTTTGGGTTTAGATTCACTTTTAATTGATGCATAAATAAATCCATGGCCGATGCAGATGATGGAGACTTTTCAGTCTACAAACAATGAGTCTCCTCCAGTCTGCTCTCATATACAGAGGATGGGCGGAAGTCGTTTCTGGCTGAATCACCCAATGATAGCGCGGTGACCCCAGACACAACAGAGGACTGAGTCACAGACATGGCTGCAGTCACCCCCCCCCCCTCCGCTGAGTCATTCCTCCAGCTCTCTGTATGACTGCCAACACCGAATATAGTCGGCTGTATCGCTGGCAAAGGAAAACAAACACAAATGGGCGAACGGTTCGCAGCCAATTAAAGGGGAAGTCTGCATTTCTCCAATCAAAAACAATCACAAGACCTACAAAATTAAACACAAGAGTTCCAGATCCCCAGCAGACATGAGATGGTCGTCCCTGGAATCAGACCATTTTATTCAGTCTGAAAGGCGAACGCTTGTTTGGGAGCCAGTGCAATAAATATAATATAGTGCAACCTCTTTATTTTATACCCTCGCCAAATTCCTAACATCGAATACACAAAAATGATTCTTTTGATAATTATGTAACAGTGCAGTGCTCAAAATGTAACAATACTTGTCCAAAAAGAAAAATGAATGAGGAAAATACTGCATTATGGCCACTAGATGGAGTTGTGGAGCATTCTTATGTCCAGTGATATTCAGCGCCATCTAGTGGCCATAATGCTGTATTCTCTCTATTACCTCTCTTCTTAGATCAGATGTGATTCATTATAAAAAGAAGAGTGGACAGGGAAAATACTGCATTATGGCCACTAGATGGAGTTGTGGAGCATGCTTATGTCCAGTGATACTCAGTGCCATCTAGTGGCCATAATGCTGTATTCTCTGTATTACCTCTCTTCTTATCAGATCAGATGTGATTCATTATAAAAGAAGAGTGGACAGGGAAAATACTGCATTATGGCCACTAGATGGAGTTGTGGAGCATTCTTATGTCCAGTGATACTCAGCGCCATCTAGTGACTATAATGCAGTATTCTCTGTATTACCTCTGTTCTTTGGAGACGTTATTCATTAGTAAAAAAGGAGTGAAGTGTGAAAATACTGCACAGCAGAGAATACACAAAAATTATTCTTCTGATAATTATATAACAGTGCAGTGCTCAAAATATAACAATACAAAAAAAAATGAATGTGGAAAATACTGCATTATGCCCACTAGATGGAGTTGAGGAACATGCTTATGTCCAGTGATACTCAGCGCCATCTAGTGGCCATAATGCTGTATTCTCTGTATTACCTCTCTTCTTATCAGATCAGATGTGATTCATTATAAAAAGAAGAGTGAACAGGGAAAATACTGCATTATGGCCACTAGATGGAGTTGAGGAGCATTCTTATGTCCCCTGACACTCAGTTCCATATAGTGCCCATAATGCCGTATTTTCTGTATTACCTCTGAGTATCACAGGACATAAGCATGCTCCTCATCTCCATCTAGTGGCCATAATGCAGTATTTTCCCTGTTTACTCTTCTTTTTATAATGAATCACATCTGATCTGCAAAGAAGAGAGGTAATACAGAGAATACTGCATTATAGCCACTATATGGAACTGAGTATCATGGGACATAAGCATGCTTCTCAACTCCATCTAGTGGCCATAATGCAGTATTTTCCCTGTTCACTCTACTTTTTATAATGAATCACATCTGATCTGCAAAGAAGAGAGGTAATACAGAGAATACTGCATTAGGGCCACTATATGGAATTATTCTTTGCAGATGTTATTCATTAGAAAAAAATGAGTGAAGTGGGAAAATACTGCACAGCATAGAATACACAAAAAATATTCTTCTGATAATTATATAACAGTGCAGCCATCAAAATGTAACAATAAAAAAAAAAACCCAGTTGAATGGGGAAAATACTGCATTATGCCCACTAGATGGAGTTGAGAAGCATGCTTATGTACCATGATACTCAGTTCCATATAGTGGCTATAATGCAGTATTCTCTGTATTACCTCTATTCTTTGCAGATCAGATGTGATTCATTATTTAAAAAAAAAGACTGAATAGGGAAAATACTGCATTATGGCCACTAGATGGAGTTAAGGAGCATGTTTATGTTCAATAATACTAAGCGCCATCTAGTGACTATAATGCAGTATTCTCTATTACCTCTATTCATTGCAGATCAAATGTTATTCATTATACAAAAAGTGTGAAGGGGGGAAATACTGCATTGTGGCCACTAGATCTGCAAAGAAGAGAGATAATACAGAGAATATGGCATTATGGCCACTAGATGGTGCTGAGAATCATGGGGCATAAACATGCTCCTCAGCTCCATCTAGTGTATTCACCAATCAACTGTTTTCGTTTTTTCCTTTTTCAATGAATAACATTTGATCTGCAGAGAACAGAGGTAATACAGAAAATACAACATTATGGCCACTAGATGGCGCTGAATATCATGGGACTATGTGGAACTCTGGTGTTTTATTTTTACAAGGTCCTAGGCTGCCCCCTAGTGGAGCTCTGAAGTATTCCTTTGGGAGCGGACTTTCATTTCTATTACAGTTTGGTTGTATTTTATATTGTATATGGTTTCATCTTTTCACTTTATTGATGATTCCGTTCATTGATGCCGATATTATTTATATAATTTTACCATTTGTTTTCTTTGTGAGTTTTTCTGGTTGGAGGTTTTATTTCTTCCTTTTGCTTATTACTGCCCTATAATCATTAGAAGGATGGACTCACTCAGGGCGGGAGACAAAAATGTTGGAATCGGAGACTGCAGAGTACAAGGTCATTTCACAAAGTTCCCTCTGTAATTGTTGCAATTTTATTGACGTCCCAGAATATTATCTCAACTCCTTCTATGTGAGAGCATTGAGTCCTCTGCCACCTGTCATTACACAAACCCTTACTAATTCTTATATAAGATTATATTCCAGGAATAGTGCCCCAACGGTGTCACTGGGAGGAATAGTGTCCCATCATTGGTGTCAGTGGGAGGAATAGTGCCCCATCATTGGTGTCAGTGGGAGGAATAGTGCCCCATCATTGGTGTCAGTGGGAGGAATAGTGCCCCATAATTGCTATCAGTGGGAGGAATAGTGCCCCATCATTGGTGTCAGTGGTAGGAATAGTGCCCCATAATTGCTATCAGTGGGAGGGATAGTGCCCCATCATTGGTGTCAGTGCGAGGAATAGTGCCCCATCATTGGAGTCAATGGGAGGAATAGTGCCCCATCATTGGTATTAGTGGGAGGAATAGTGCCCCATCATTGGTGTCAGTGGGAGGAATAGTGCCCCATCATTGGTGTCAGTGGGAGGAATAGTGCCCCATAATTGCTATCAGTGGGAGGAATAGTGCCCCATCATTGGTGTCAGTGGTAGGAATAGTGCCCCATAATTGCTATCAGTGGGAGGGATAGTGCCCCATCATTGGTGTCAGTGCGAGGAATAGTGCCCCATCATTGGAGTCAATGGGAGGAATAGGGCCCCATCATTGGTATTAGTGGGAGGAATAGTGCCCCATCATTGGTGTCAGTGGGAGGAATAGTGCCTCATCATTGGTGTCAGTGGGAGGAATAGTGCCCCATCATTGGTGTCAGTGGGAGGAAGTTAGTTATGTTTCATATTTTTGTAAGAGGATTTGTCATTGCTGGCACATGGAACAACATAGAGAAATATCACTGCCAATGCTACATACAAAGACTGAATGAAATCTTCCCCTGATATGACACAGCTGTGACTCGGGTGATAACAAACCATAATCACTGTGATCGGTTTCTGTCCCAGAACTCATTTTTGGATGAAGTATTTTATTATGTGATGTGAGTCAGAGAAATAACACAGACCAGATATATTTAGAGGAAGAGTATAAAATAACAGAAGCCATTTAGGCTGCTAATATAAAAATGATTATACATCGCCCTCTGCTGGAGGATGAGCATAGCTTCATGCAAACAACCCTTACAATTTGGGCTGTGGGTTTTGCCCCAGGTCTTTGTAGAATAATAAGAGGCACCAAAACCCTTCCAAAATGACATTTTTGGTGTGATAGTTGTATTGCTGCTGCTATCACTGCGGTGATATAGAATTTATTACCATGATAGTGTAAATGACTCTGGAAGCTCAGTATTATTATTAGCTGCAAGATTCAGGTTATATGAATTTGGTGGAACAAAACAATCCTGACAAATCCCTACATCAATGCAACAATGTGTGATGCAGGGATCGCTCTTACTGAGCTATTGTATTCTAGGAGGGGGGACTACCAGTGCCGGAGCCGGTGCCAACCGATTGTAGGAATGCTTGTACTCCTGCAAATGGTCCAATGCTAAAACTGATACTTTTTTTTTTTTTGCGATTCCATTGTGACTTGCATTGCCTCCTGTTAAATGAAGTTGCAAGCCACAATGAAATCGCAAAACTGCACTGATCTGCGGCTTTGGAATCACGCTGAAGTACCGCAATTTCAAAGCCGCACCGTGGATCAGTGCAATTTGGACCTCTGATTTCATTGCAGCAACTTCATTTAACAGAAGTCAATGCAAGTCAATGAAATCTCAAAAAAAGCAGTGGAGGAACCTTTTTAAAAGTCTCTGTGACTCGAGTCTCAAGGATTTGAACGGTTCCATCGCTGGCAATGGGGTGTGACTTTTCATGCTATTTTGCATGGTGTGAACCATAAAAAATGAATACATCCAAGGGAAAATTAGGCATCGGCAATTGATGTCGGCAAATACTTGAGAAAAAGGATCAGTACTCATATTTAAAAAACGAATATTGGTGCATCCCTACTGGTTAGCGAGATTGCTGCTGCCCTAGCCAGGAGGAAAACAGTTAACCTGATTTCCTGCACTTTTTGCTGAGCTCTACCTCTCTCCTTGTGCCGTTAATAAAAGGGGGGAGGGCCCTGCCTAGAGAAAAAGAGACAGTCTGCTGCATGGGAAAGAAGACACAGACAAGCCACAGAATGAATTCTCCAGCTGCTCACAGAGAAGAGAGAGTGGAGAGCAGTTTCACCTTGGAGAGCAAGCCTGCCTGCTCTCACATCCATCATGTAGGGGGATTGCTGGAACCTGCAGTCTGCCCTGAAAATACTAGCCCTGTACACCACCAAGATGGATTCTTGCCTGTGCAGGTATGCTGGGGCAGCCACAAGCCCGAGTTCAGGGCCATTTTTAACGCAGGGCAGCTTCCCCAGGCCCAGTCTTTGTAATGGGGTCCAAAGCAGCTGACCCTTCATAGTTGATCAGTGGATTCTGGAGCGGGAGGCAAAAGTTTGCCCAGGGTCCAATCTATATTAAAGATGGCCCTGGGGCACATTAGGAAAAGGCTGTGTACTTTGTTCTGTTATGTTAAAGGTTTTCAGTAAAGCTTTTGAAACTTTGTCCTTGCCTGGTCTACAGTTACCAAAGGAGTGTATGTGAGTAATGGGCACCACACATAGTCTCCAGCAGGGGTCTCCAAACTTTCTAAACAAAGGGCCAGTTTGCTGTCCTTCAGACTTAAAGCGGAGTTCCACCCAAAAGTGAGAAGGTGACCCCCTGACATGCCACAACTGGCATGTCATTTTTTTTTGGGGACGACGACCGTTTTTCACAGGGTCCCCGGTCCACTTCCTCCCCTGGCGCCAAGGAGCCGGAAGGAAGTTCACCTTCCCTCCTTCCCACCCGGCGATCACAGGTCCCAGAAAATGCGCCGAGCCATTCACAAGGTGCAGCGCGACTCGCGCATGCTCAGTGAGCGCCCAGCTTTGAAGCCAAAGCCGGGTGCCCACACCTGTGATGCCGGCACCGCCGAGGGGAGGGGGAGACGAACGAGCCCTCGGGTGACCGCACCGCTGGAGCGAGGAACAGGTGAGTGGCCGATTGTCAAAAGTCAGCAGCTACACTTTTGGTAGCTGCTGACTTTTAACTGGGTGGAACTCCACTTTAAGGGGGGCTGGACTGTGGCCATTGGGAGTAGAAAAGGTCCCGATGTCAGTGGGAGTAAACAATGCCCCATCTGTGACATCAGTAGGAGGAACAGTGTCCCATCATTGTTGTCATTGGAAGGAATTGTGCCTCTTCAACTGTGTCAGTGGGGGGGATTATGTCCCATTGTTGGTGTCATTGAAAGGAATTGTGCCCCGTCATTGGGCCCCATTGTTGGCCTCATTGGGAAGAATTGTGCCCCATCTTTGTTGTCATTGGAAGGAATTGTGCCTCTTCATCTGTGTCAGTGGGGGGAGGAATTATGTCCCATTGTTGGTGTCATTGAAAGAAATTGTGCCCCGTCATTGGGCCCCATTGTTGGCGTCATTGGGAAGAATTGTGCCCCATATTTGTTGTCATTGGAAGGAATTGTGCCTCTTCAGCTGTGTCAGTGGGGGGGAATTATGTCCTATTGTTGGTGTCATTGAAAGGAATTGTGCCCCGTCATTGGGCCCCATTGTTGGCGTCATTGGGAAGAATTGTGCCCCATCTTTGTTGTCATTGGAAGGAATTGTGCCTCTTCATCTGTGTCAGTGGGGGGGAATTATGTCCCATTGTTGGTGTCATTGAAAGGAATTGTGCCCCGTCATTGTGCCCCATTGTTGGCGTCATTGGGAAGAATTGTGCCCCATCTTTGTTGTCATTGGAAGGAATTTTGCCTCTTCATCTGTGTCAGTGGGGGGGAATTATGTCCCATTGTTGGCTTCAGTGGATAAAAATAGTGCCCCAAGGGCCACATAACAGCAAGCAAAGGGCCGCATCTGGCCCCCAGGCCGCAGTTTGGAGACCACTGGTCTATAGCGTGGGTCAGTAAAGCACATTAGGATATGAAGAGAGCACTGCAGGACTAACGTGGTGCGGAGTAAAGCAAGTGGTTGCCAAGGGTAACCAAGATTTAACAAGCAGTATGGAAGAGAAAGAGCTAATATGGAGTCCGTGCTTGGTGGGACCCCATTCTGTTACTGGGAGTGAGACAGCTGTGATACACTGGACAGGTGGAGAGGGCTTAGGCTTAGCGTGTCCCTCCTAAGTATATCAGGGACCATACAGTGTACATTGACACAGCACTTATAGAGTTACCTGAAGGACAGTTTATTGCTTAAGTGTGCATGGCACAAGTAAAGGTACCCTATGTGCAAGGCAAGTGACCCTAGTCAAGGTGCCTAGCGTAGCCCCAAAGAACCCACCCTGGGGTAGACCTTCTGTGTGACCCACACTTGAAGCCCAACGAGGAGGGGATCATGGAGGAGGTGTCTACAGACTAAAAAACATTCTCTATACTCCACCTATCTGAAGTAAAATCGTGTTGGATTCATCTTCTGTATCTTTTTGAAGAATCAATCTGCCTTTGAGTGGTGCCAAGTCAGCAGATAACCATACTGCCCAGGCACACTGGTCCAAGGAAGTAGGTCAATACATAAAGTGGCATTCGAAACCATAGACTTTATATGAGATTGTTCTCACTATTTGATGTGCATCCCTGAAAAAGTAAAGTTGGCTCCAAGAAACGTGCTGGATGAAAATCGGCATGCGCAATACTATTTGTGATATACACTATATTGTCAAAAGTATTGGGACGCCTGCCTTTACACGCACATGAACTTTAATGGCATCCCAGTCTTAGTCCGTAGGGTTCAATATTGAATATTGCATCTATAACAGCTTCAACTCTTCTGGGAAGGCTGTCCACAAGGTTTAGGAGTGTCTATGGGAATGTTTGACCATTCTTCCAGAAGAGCATTTGGGAGGTCAGACACTGATGGATGAGAAGGCCTGGCTCACAGTCTCCACTCTAATTCATCCCAAAGGTGTCCTATCAGGTTGAGGTCAGGACTCTGTGCAGGCCAGTCAAGTTCCTCCACCCAAAACTCACTCATCCATGCCTTTATGGACCTTTAGGATACATTAGAGTGGAGACTGCGAGCCAGGCCTTTAGAGGTAGTTTTAATTTTAGGCTCAAGTTTAGGGAATAGAGTGAACCTGTCCGTAACTTCAAAGGTCTACATAAATAAACATATGACATCTCATAATACACCGACCAGCCATAACATTATGACCACCCACCATGTCAAGTGATGGGCTCCACGAGACCTCTGAAGGTATTCTGTGGTATCTGGCACCAAGCTGTTGGTAGCAGATCCTTTAACCACTTCAGCCCCGGAAGGATTTCACACTATAGGACCAGGGCACTTTTTGCGATTCGGCACTGCGTCGCTTTAACCACTTGCCGACCGCCGATCGGAGATTGACGGCGGCAAAGTGGCTCTGTAACGCAAAACGCCGTCATACGACGGCGGCTGCGATACAGAGATACTGTGAGCCTCCGGCGGCGCGCGCGCGGGCTCACTGTGTTCGGGGGGGGGGCCAGGGAGCGGGTGCGGCGGCTTCGATTGCTGCCGGCCACCCGCGATGCCCCCCCCGGAGCGAATGAGCGGAGGTCCGTGTAAGTAAACACGGACCTCCGCTCTGTGTGAGGGGGAAGGGAAGTGATCACAGCCTTCTCGTACATGAAGGCTGTGACCACTTCCTTTCCCCAGCTAGGCAAGTCCCCCTACAGTTAAAACACGCCCAGGGAACATAGTTAACCCTTAGAGTGCCCCCTGCAGGTTAACCCCTTCACTGCCAATGGCATTTACACAGTAATTAGTGCATTTTTATAGCACTGATCGCTGTATGCTCTTCCGACACTAGTGAAGGGAAGGGGGAGTGTGTCTCGCCTCCAGGCACAAATGAATGTGCCTGGAGGCGAGTAAGCGAGGCCCCCCCCGTAGCGCCCACCGGCCGTCGTTAGCTTCGGCGGCGTGGGCGAGGGACCGGGGGGGGGGCTTG
>BLSH010433815.1:746221-758485 GCA_018402905.1 Glandirana rugosa | reverse complement strand
GTTAAAGCGACGCAGCGCCGAATCGCAAAAAGGGCTCCGGTCCTAAAGCTGGAAATCCTTCCGGTCCTTAAGTGGTTAACTGACAATTGCGCGGTCGTGCGACGTTGTACCCAAACTAAATTTGCATCCTTTTTTTCCCAGAAATAGAGCTTTCTTTTGGTGGTATTTGATCACCGCTGCGTCATTTCTGATCGCCGCTATAAACAAAAGAAGAGCGACAATTTTGCAAAAAAAAAAAACAGATTTCTTACTTTTTGCTAAAATACAAATCCAAAAAAAAAATATAAAAAAACGTTCTTTTCCATTGGTTTTGGCCGATTTATATTCTTCCTTATATTTTTGGTAAAAAAAATCGCATTTGGCGTATATTGATTGGTTTGCGCAAAAGTTGCCGCATTTACGAAAGATGAGAATTAATTTCTGGGGTTTTTATTTATTTATTTATTTTTTACTAGTAATGGCGGCGATCTGCGATTTTTAGCGGTACTGCAATATTGCAGCGGACATGTCGGACCATTTTGACACTTTTTTGGGACCATTGGCATTAATACAGCGATCAGTGCTATAAAAATGCACTGATTACTGTGTAAATGCCATTGGCAGTGAAGGGGTTAACCTGCAGGGGGCGCTCTAAGGGTTAACTGTGTTCCCTGGGCGTGTTCTAACTGTATGAGGGCTGCCCTGGCTGGGGAAAGGGGATGATCACAGCTTCCATATACAGGAAGCCTGTGATCATCGCCCTTCCCCCTCTATGAGAATGGAGATCCGTGTTTACTTACACGGACCTCCGTTCTCTCACTGCGGGGGCACCATAGTGGGTAGCCGGCAGCGATCGAGTCCGCCGCACCCGCTCCCTGCCCCCCCCCCGGACACAGTGAGCGCGCGCCCACAGCACTAGTTATGGCAGCCGCTGTCGCATGACGGCGGTTTGCGATAACGAACCACTCTGTCGCCGTCAGACTGCGGTCGGCAAGTGGTTAAAGAGGAAGTAAACCCTGATGGGTTTTACTTCCACTTTGTTGCCCTGCGAAGTAAAAGCATAATGGGCTACTATGCATCGCATACTAGTCTATTATGTGTCACTTACCTGCTTTGGAAGCCTACGCTGTCCCCGCTCCAGGAAGCGTCCATCTTCGCCCCTCTTCCTTCCGGGGCCGCGATCTCCAGCTCTGAGACAGGCCGGAGCCGCGTGATCTCAGTGGAGAAATGGCACAGAGGCCATTTCTTCGCTGTGCATGGGTCGATCACGTTGGCACATGCATGTACACTGTATATCTCCTAAACCATGCAGGTTTAGGAGATATGCAGGGAACCTACAGGAAAGCCTTGTTGTAGGCTTACCTGTAGGTTAAAGTGGTTGTCCAGAGTTGACAACCACTTTAAGTCCTGTAAGTTGTGAGGGATGGGGTCTCCATGGATCAAACTTGTTTTCTGAGCACATCCCATAGATCCTCCATTGGATTGAGATCTGAAGAATGTGGAGGCCAAGTCATCACCTTGAACTGGTTGCAATATTCCTCAAACCATCTGTGAATTCATCAGACCAGGCCACCTTCTTCCATTGCTCCGTGGTCCAGTACTGATGCTCAGGTGCCAGCGTAGGTGCTTTTGGCTGTGGACACGGGTCAGTATGGGCACCCTGACCGGTCTGCAGCTACGCAGCCCCATAACAACAGCAGCCTGGGAACATCTTCAAGAGCTGCAGTTTTGGAGTTGCTCTTACCCAGTCACCATATTTTTAGAGAGATTAACCACTGTGGGCATTTACACTGCCCACCGTACATTTACTGCGGCAGGATGGCCGCTCTGCGCCAGATCACATACCTAGTACCATAGGCGTGCGCTCATAGTGTTGCAGGTGTGCCTGGGCACACCCTAATCACCCTGTACTGTGCAGATTCCCCCTACTGCTTGGCTGCAGATAAAAAGGGACGGGGGAATCTCTGTCCTCAGTCTCTTTCTCTGTCTCGAAAGTGAGACGTCAGTGGTCTGTTTAGATCCCTGAAATTTTACCAAAGCCCCCCAGCAGGGCCCCTAAAAAAATTGTGCAAAATAATAAAATAACAAAATTGTAAAAAGATAAATAAAATCAAATAAAAATAAACTACTGACATCAATCTCTCCCCTACTGACACCGTCCTCTGCCCTTCAGACATATTTAAACACACACAGGCACTCATGTGTGTTTGCGCTTTGTGGTGCAATAGGCTGCGCACACCTATGCCTAGTACACAGGGCCGGTGCTACCACTAGGCAAACTAGGCAGCCGCCTAGGGTGCACTGCTGCCTAGGGACACCCGGCTACTGGTTTCCCACCGCGTCTGCAGGCTGCAGCATGTAACTAACTCAGTCTCAGGCAGCTGCTCCATCCAACCAGTAATGTAATTTGAGGCACAGCACTGGAGCCAGCGCTAGAGGAAGCAGAGCCGATGCTTCCTGTATAGCGCCGCCTCCTTTCACATGGGCAGGGCAAAGGGGGGAGAGTCAGGGGTGGAGCCAATGGGAACGGCAAAATGAGGTTTCGCCTAGGGTGTCAAAAATCATTGCACCTGCCCTGCTAGTACATGATCTGACACTTCCGGGCCCCCGGCGACCCGCTCCCGTTGTGATTACACACAGTGGGAGCCCAGCGGTGGGTACCGTGGACTCGATGTCCACAGGCACCAGCTGATTACACAGGACACAGGCAGAACGACAATCTGTCAGAAGGGAAGGTTTTGATCCTGTGTCTCTGCAAAGCAGGAACACTGATCTTTGCCTTCCCCTAGTAAAAGCACCTCCCCCCACAGTGAGTAAGCACAAGCTAGGCACACAGTTAACCCTTTGATCACTCCTAATGTTAACCCCTTTCCCAGCCAGTGTCATTAGTACAGTGACAGTGCATATTTTTAGCTGTCGCTGGTCCGCAAAAAGCGTCAAAAGTGTCAGTTATTGTCCAATTTGTCCACTGCAATATCGCGGTCCTGCTATAAGCCGCTGATCACCGCCATTACTAGTAACAAAATAAATTAATAAAAATATCCCATAGTTTGCCGCTATAACTTTTGTGGAAACCAATAAACATACGCTTATGGGATGTAGAAGAATACATATTGGCCTAAATTGATCAAGAAATTAGATTTTTAACCACTTGCCGACCGCCAACCGCAGGTTGACAGTGACAAGGTGGTTCGTTATCGCAAATCGCCGTCATACGACGGCGGTTGCGATAACGCGCACTGTGAGCTCGCGCGCGCTGCCGGAGGCGCGCCTGCGCACTCACTGTGTTTGGGGAGGGCCAGGGAGCGGGTGTGGCGGCTTCGATTGCCGCCGGCTACCTGCGATGGCCCCCCGGAGCGAGTGAGCGGAGGTCCGTGTATGTAAACATGGACCTCCGCTCTGTGTGAGGGTGAAGGGCTGTGATCACAGCCTTCCTTTACGTGAAGGCTGTGATCACTTCCCTTCCCCAGCTAGGGCAGTCCCCCCACAGTTAGAACACACCCAGGGAACATAGTTAACCCTTAGAGCGCCCCCTGCAGGTTAACCCCTTCACTGCCAATGGCATTTACACAGTAATCAGTGCATTTTTATAGCACTGATCGCTGTATAAATGCCAATGGTCCAAAAAAAGTGTCAAATGTTCCGACATGTCCGCTGAAATATCGCAGTACCGCTAAAAATCGCAGATCGCCGCCATTACTAGTAAAAAATAAAAAAAAATAAAAACCCCAAAAATGAATTCTCATCATCCGTAAACGCGACCACTTTTAGGCAAACCAATCAATAATCGCCGATTGCGATTTTTTTTTTGTATTTTAGCAAAAATTAAGAAATTTGGGGTTTTTTTTGCAAAATTGTCGCTCTTCTTTTGTTTATAGCGGTGATCAGAAATGGCGCAGCGGTGATCAAATACCACCAAAAGAAAGCTCTATTTATGGGAAAAAAAGGACGCAAATTTCGTTTGGGTACAACGTCGCACGACCGTGCAATTGTCAGTTAAAGCGACGCAGTGCCGAATCGCAAAAAGGGCTCCGGTCCTAAAGCTGGAAATCCTTCCGGGGCTGAAGTGGTTAATTTTTAGCAGAAAGTTAAATATATATATATATATATATTTTTTTTTTTTTTTCAAAATTGTCAGTTACAAAACCACAGAGGGGATCAAATATCGCCCAAAGAAAGCTCTATTTGTGGGAAGAAAAGGACATACATTTTATTTGGGTACAACATCGCACGACCGCGCAATTGTCAGTTAAAGTAACACAGTGCCGAATCACAAAAAATGGCCTGGTCTTGAAGGGGGGTAAATCGTCCGGAGCTCAAGTGGTTAATGCCTGTATAATCAGCTCCATCTAGCGGTGAAACTCTGGAATAGTCATCTAATGTACCTCAATGAGAAAACTATACAGCCTTTTGGCCAGTAGGTGGCGCTGATGATACAAGAACCTCATTAAAAATATGACTTCTGACATTTGTGCAATGATTATTATAAAAATAGAGCCCTTAGTCTGAGACTTCTGTACATCAAAGAAGAACCCTCTTTAACCACTTCAGCCCCGGAAGGATTTGCTGCTTTAGGACCAGAGCCCTTTTTGCGATTCGGCGCTGCGTCGCTTTAACTGACAATTGCGCGGTCGTGCGACGTTGTACCCAAACGAAATTTGCGTCCTTTTTTTCTCACAAATGGAGCTTTCTTTTGGTGGTATTTGATCCCCTCTGCGTCATTTCTGATCGCCGCTATAAACAAAAGAAAAGCGACAATTTTGCAAAAAAAAACCAAATTTCTTACTTTTTGCTAAAATACAAATCCAAAAAAAAAATATAAAAAAAATAATTTTTTCACCGTTTTTGGCCGATTTATATTCTTCCTCATATTTTGGATAAAAAAAATCGCAATCGGCGTTTATTGATTGGTTTGCGCAAAAGTGGTCGCGTTTACGGATGGTGAGAATTCATTTTTGGGGTTTTTATTATTTATTTTTTTTTACTAGTAATGGCGGCGATCTGCGATTTTTAGCGGTACTGCGATATTTCAGCGGACGTGTCGGACTATTTTGACACTTTTTTGGGACCATTGGCATTTATACAGCGATCAGTGCTATAAAAATGCACTGATTACTGTGTAAATGTCATTGGCAGTGAAGGGGTTAACCTGCAGGGGGCGCTCTAAGGGTTAAGTATGTTCCCTGGGCGTGTTCTAACTGTGGGGGGACTGCCCTAGCAGGGGAAGGGAAGTGGTCACAGCCTTCGTATACAGGAAGGCTGTGATCACAGCCCTTCCCCCTTCACACAGAGCGGAGGTCCGTGTTTACATACACGGATCTCCGCTCCTTCACTCTGGGGGGGCCATCGCGGGTAGCCAGCGGCAATCGAAGCCGCCGCACCCACTCCCTGGCCCTCCCCGAACACAGTGAGCGCGCGCCGCCGTCATAGCTGCAAACTGCACATCAATAAGCAACTGTTATTGTAGCACACAACATAGCATTGAGGGGGTGATTTACTAAAAGCAAATAGACTGTGTACTCTGCAAGTGCAGCTGCTCCAGGGCTTAGTAAATTAGGTAAAACTTCACTTTTCGAAGATTACCCATGAATGAATGGAAATGCAATGAAAATATAAAAAATTGCATTTTTGCTTGCAAATGATTGGACGATAGCAGTCATCAGAGCTTCCCCTCATTTACTAAGCTCTGGAGCAGGGGAGAGCTGGCAGCCATAGGCCTGGGGGGCAAGTCCAGTCAAGTGGCCCATTGAGCCACCAAATCAGCTCACCATCCATGCCCACCTGGTTTTATAATAGTTATTGATGTTATGAAGCAAGACAAATATGATACGATGCTGTAACATAATTTAATGTTAATAGCAACAAAGGAGGTTTAACAAAAATAATGCATTAATACAGCCTCATCGATGCCCATCAATGCAGCCTGATCAGTGCCCATCAATGAAGTCTCATCAGTGTCCATCAATGCAGCCTCATCAGTGCCCATCAATGCAGCCTGCAATGCAGAGAGAGGAGAGCCGCCGGATTACAAAGAGCAGGGATCTCCTGCTTACCGGGCGCGGACGCTGTCATATGAAGTCCTGCCTCCTGGACCGGCTCCTATAATAGACATCATCCATGGTAGGGCCAGCCCTGGGTGCCCCCATATGCTTGCAGTTAGTTGGCGGCTGCGCCCCTGGCCCCTACTTCCTCCACAAAAGGAAATATTGTCAGCGGGCAATGGTCGCCAGCTATTTTGAATGTAAGTTTGGGTGGCCTGGGGGGCAATTGCCACCCTGCCCCCTGGCCCAGCCCTCCCCTGCTCTGGAGCAACTGCACTTGCAAAGTTCTCAGTCTATTTGCCTTTAGTAAATCAAACCCCATAGTGTCCAGGGGTCAGATCTATGCAACAAACAATATAGCATATAGAGTTCAGGGGTCCAGATTATGTAAAACGCAAGATGGCGTACAGAGTGCAGGGGTTAGAATTATGTGCAGAGAACAGGACTATGTAAGGCACAACACAACGAATAGAGTACAGACCTCAGAACTATATAATACACAACTTACCATATAGAGTGCAGGAGTCAGGATTATGTGACACATAACATAGCGCATTAGGCACAGGCATAGGCGTGCGCACATAGGGTGGCAGGTGTGCCCCTGCCTGGCAGCAGAGAAGGGACCGGGGAATCTCTGTCCGAACCCCGATATTTATGAGAACACAAAAACATTTATTTCACTCATGGTCAGTGTTTGGCTGAAGCCATTTATTATCAATCAACTGTGTTTACTCTTTTTAAATCGTAATGACAACAGAAACTACCCAAATGACCCTGATCAAAAGTTTACATACCCCAGTTCTTAATACCGTGTATTTCCCCCTTTATCATCAATGACAGCTTGAAGTATTTTGTGGTATTTGTGGATGAGGCTCTTTATCTTCTCAGATGGTAAAGCTGCCCATTCCTCTTGGCAAAAAGCCTCCATCCAGTTCCTGGAAATTCTTGGGCTGTCTTGCATGAACTGCATGTTTGAGATCTCCCCAGAGTGGCTCAATGATATTGAGGTCAGGAGACTGAGATGGCCACTCCAGAATCTTCACTTTATTCTGCTGTAGCCAATGACAGGCCGACTTGGCCTTGTGTTTTGGATCATTGACATGTTAGAATGTCCAAGTACGTCCCATGCACAGCTTCCTGGCTGATGAATGCAAATGTTCCTCCAGTATTTTTTGATAACATACTGCATTCATCTTGCCATCAATTTTGATCAAATTTCCTGTGTCTTTGTAGCTCACACATCCCCAAAACATCAGCGATCCACCTCCGTGTTTCACAGTAGGAATGGTGTACCTTTCATCATAGGCCTTGTTGACTCCTCTCCAAATGTAGCGTTTATGGTTTTGGCCAAAAAGCTCAATTTTGGTCTCACCACTCCAAATGACCAGTAGGTTTGAGGCTTGTCTCTGTGCTGTTTGGCGTATTGTAAGGGGGATACTTTGTGGCATTTGCGTAGTAATGGCTTTCTTCTGGCGACTCGACCATGCAGCTCATCTTACTTATTGTGCATCTTGAAACAGCCACACCACATGTTTCAGAGAGTCCTGCATTTTACCTGAAGTTATTTGTGGGTTTTTCTTTACATCCCGAACAATTTTCCTGGCAGTTGTGACTGAAATTTTAGTTGGTCTACCTGACCGTGGTTTGGTTTCAACAGAACCCCTCATTTTCCACTTCTTGATTAGAGTTTGAACACTGCTGATTGGCATTCTGAATTCCTTGGATATCTTTTTATATCCCTTTCCTGTTTTATACAGTTCAACTCCCTTTTCCCGCAGATCCTTTGACAAGTCTTTTGCTTTCCCCATGACTCAGAATCCAGAAACGTCAGTGCAGCACTGGATGAAAGATGCAAGGGTCTGTCAGGAGTCCAGAAACTCATTGACCTTTTATACACACACACTAATTACAAGCAAACAGATCAGAGGTGAGGATGGTTACCTTTAATAGCCATTCAAACCCATTTGTGTCAACGTGTGTGCATGTTATCAGGCCAAAATCAACTTTTGATCAGGGTCATTTGGGTAGTTTCTGTTGTCATTATGAATTAAAAAGAGTAAACACAGTTGATTGAAAATAAATGGCTTCAGCCAAACACCAACCATGAGTGAGAGAAATGTTTTGTGTTATCATTCATATTCTCTTAAAAATGGCCAAGAAAGCATAAATTCTGCCAGGGTATGTAAACTTATGAGCACAACTGTATGTGACTCACAACATAGTGTATAGAGTGCAGGGGTCAGGAATATGTGACACACAACACATAGCATATAGGCGCAGGGGTCAGGACTATGTAATGTAGCACATAGAGCAGTGGTTTTCAACTCCTCTCCTCTGGACCCACCAACAGGCCAGATTTTAAGTATTACCTTGGGGAGATGCAGACTAGAATACTGCAATCACTGAGCTGCAAATGACCTGTGATGTATTTCAGTTCTCCTGCAAACCTGGCCTGTTAGTGAGTCCCGAGGACAGGAGTTGAGAACCACTGACATAGAGTTTAGTAGTCAGGACTGTGCAACGTACAACATAAGAAGAAGTCCTTTGGTGACGAAACCGGTCGGGCGGAGTTACATGTCCACGCCATCGTGTTACCCGGATGTATAAGCAATCGCCATTTTACTGTTTGAAATTCAGTGATTTTATGCGTGATTACTTCTTGAACCATGTAAGTGCACAATGTTTAATGAATGTCTTTTTAACCACTTGCCGACCGCCCGCCGCAGCGTGAGGGCGGCAAGATGGCTCGTTATTGCGAACTGCCGTCACAGGAGCCAGGGAGCGGGTAGGGCGGACTCGATCACCGCTGGCTACCCGCGATGGCTCCCCCGCACTGAAAGAACGGAGGTCTGTGTAAGTAAACACGGATCTCTGTTCTGTTGAAGGGGGAAGGGCGATGATCACAGCCTTCCTGTATATGGAAGCTGTGATCATCCCCTTTCCCCAGCCAGCCCAGCCCACACACAGTTAGAACACGCCCAGGGAACACAGTTAACCCTTAGAGTGCCCCCTGCAGGTTAACCCCTTCACTGCCAATGGCATTTACACAGTAATCAGTGCATTTTTATAGCACTGATCGCTGTATAAATGTCAATGGTCCCAAAAAAGTGTCAAAATGGTCCGACATGTCCGCCGCAATATCGCAGTACCGCTAAAAATCGCAGATCGCCGCCATTACTAGTAAAAAATAAAAAAATAAATAAAAACCCCAGAAATGAATTCTCATCATCTGTAAACGCGGCAACTTTTGCGCAAACCAATCAATAAATGCCGATTGCGATTTTTTTTACCAAAAATATGAGGAAGAATATAAATCGTCCAAAACCGATGGAAAAAATGTATTTTTATATATATTTTTTTTGGATTTGTATTTTAGCAAAAAGTAAGAAATTAGTTTTTTCTTTTTTGCAAAATTGTCGCTCTTCTTTTGTTTATAGCGGCGATCAGAAACAACGCAGAGGTGATCAAATACCACCAAAAGAAAGCTCTATTTGTGGGGAAAAAACAACGCAAATTTCTTTTGGGTACAACGTCGCACGACCGTGCAATTTTCAGTTAAAGCGACGCAGTGCCGAATCGCAAAAAGTGCTCTGGTCCTAAAGTGTGAAATCCTTCCGGGGCTGAAGTGGTTAAGAGGTTTTACACTATTAGCGTTTATCTATTCATTGGGGTTCGTGCCACCGGTTCGGGCGGCTTGAGGCTATAGAACTGACGTCACCTCCATGGCTTGCCAGGAACAGCCTCTCTTGGTTCTCCATCAGATGAGACACCTTAGCCTGCTTGACCTCCCGTAATAGGGGGTCCATGCTCTTTGGTAAGAGTAAATCCTTATATGTGGTGATGGTGAATCTGCATGGTGGAGGGATTTTGATTTTTTTTTCTCTTCTCATCTCTAATGCAAGACCATTTACTTATTATCACTTATTTCGGACTCTTTGTTTGTATATTGATTTTGACACTTGGGGGGTTGATTTACTAAAGCTGGAGAGTGCAAAAACCGGTTCAGCTTTGCATGCTAGCCAATCAGCTTCTAACCTCAGCTTGTTCAATCAAGCTTTGACAATAAAACCTTGAAGCTGATTGGTTTCTGTGTGGAGCTGCACCACATTTTGCACTTTCAAGCTTTAGTAAATCAACCCCTTGGACTCAGCATTTTTGAAATTTTGAATATTAGATTTTTTTAGCGCAATACATTTATGCATATTATTTTATTGTGAATAATATCTCGCGTTAGCGGGTACAGCTTCTCATTTTTCAACTGTGTTATTTATCAGGAGTGCCATATTTTTCTTGTTTTTGTACAATACAGCAGTGTTTCCCAACCCAGTCCTCAAGGCCCACCAACAGGTCATGTCTTCAGGATTTCCATTATTTTGATCAGTTGATTCGATCAGTTTCACTGCCTTAGTAATTACCACAGCTGTTTCATCTGAGGGAAATCCTGAAAACATGACCTGTTGGTGTGCCTTGAGGACTGGGTTGGGAAACACTGCAATACAGTATAGTGTGCAGGGTGTGGCAGTCAGGAATATGTGTCATAGGGGAGGACATGGTGCAGCATTAGAGAAAGTTCGAGCTCCTCAGCCGTGGTGTGGAAGGTAAAAATTTGCTTGGGGGTTAGTAAGTGTGAGAAAAAATTATTCCATTCAATGACCCTCTCTGCAAGTCCTCTGTGGTTTTTTTTTTTTTTACAATTTATTTATTTTGTTTAGTTTCCTTCTTTCAGAAGTCTTCAGGCCACATCACCCATTTTTAATAAAGGAATAGAATAGAAAAGAATAGAATAGAGAATAGAAGAATATAATATAATAGAGTAAAACAGGACAGAATAGAAAATAAAAGAGTAGAAAAAATAGAATAGAAAAAATAGACTAGAAAGAAAAGGGATAAAATAGAAAATAAAAGAATAGAGTAAAAAAGAACAAAATAGAATAGAAAATAAAAGAGCAAAATAGAATAGAAAAAAAGGAATAGAATAGAACAAAAATAGAATATAATAGAAGAGAATAAAATAGAAAGAATACTACCATCTTCTGAAATTCAAATTTCAAATAGAATAAATTTGAATAGAATAGAAAATGATAGAATAGAAAATAAAAGAATAGAATTTACAAAAAAACAATAAAATAGAGTGAAATTGAAAGGATATTAGCATCTTCCGAGATTCAAATTTCGAATGGAATAATTTTGAATTAGAATAGAATAGAAAATAAAATAATAGAATAGAAAAGAATAGAATAAACAATAGAAAATAATAGAGTAGAATAGAAAGAATATAACAATACATCCGTTTTCCAAAATGTAAATTTCGAATAGAATAAATTTGAAATCAAATAGAATAGAATAGAAAATAAAACAATAGAAAAACAATGGAATAGAAAGAATATAACCATCTTCTTAAAATTCGAAGTTCGAATAGAATAAATTTGATTCGAATGCAGTTCAATTAGAATTCAAATGCAGTTTGAAAAATTCAAATCGATTCGAAAAAAAACAAAAAGAATTCCGAAAACAAATTTAACTAAACGAATTTATGTAAATGCCGAATCAAAATAAAACAAATGTTTTCGTTCTGCACGTGATTACTGCACTGCAGCTCAAGGACCAATATTTTTTGATGTAAGCTTTTCTCTTTTGTACATTTGTAAATATGGCAACATGTCAGGAATTTATCTAAGCAGGCATGAAACGTGACAGGTCCACTTTAAATTAACCCCGTAAATGAAATGGAATCTGATGTCTAATGAATGCCGACTCGGAGAAAAATGTGTATGGGTTTGCAGAGCTAAAGGTTGTTCCATTTTGGAAGGTGTGCGGTATGAGGGGAAGCCAATCTGTATGGCGGCAGAGTTATCGCTTGTAGAAACACGAGAGGCCCACCAAGGGGAAATGTTCCACACATAGGAGGGGCGCACATACACAAGCCTGGCACGGTGCAGCATGAGGAGTAAATGGGTCTCATCACTTTCAGGTGCCCATTCACACCACAGTGCTCTATTGCAGTACATTAATGTGCGTTATGGCAGGTGCGTTACCATGCATTGTGTTAAAGCAGGCATCAATGGATGAAATAACGTACATGACCCTTTTTTCAAGACGCAGCCCAATACAACACGCGGTGTATTTGTTGAACTGTGTTGTGCGTTGTTCTCTATTTTAAAATGCATTGGGATGGGGTTTCTGGAGGGCACCCGGTGTCATTGTGGGGGGTGAGGGGGGGTTCTGGAGGGGGGTCTGCAGCAGA
>BLSH010433815.1:719955-739822 GCA_018402905.1 Glandirana rugosa | reverse complement strand
GTGTGTAGTAGGGGGGACAGGCAGTGTGTAGTGGGGGGCAGGCAGTGTGTAGTGGGGGGACAGGCAGTGTGTAGTGGGGGGACAGGCAGTGTGTAGTGGGGGGACAGGCAGTGTGTAGTGGGGGACAGGCAGTGTGTAGTGGAGGGACAGGCAGTGTGTAGAGGGGCAGTGTGTAGAGGGGGGACAGACAGTGTGTAGAGGGGGGGGCAGGCAATGTGTAGAGGGGGGACAGGCAGTGTGTAGTGGGGGGGGGGACAGGCAGAGGCGGCTCTCTAATTAGGCAAATTAGGCGGTTGCCTAAGGCCTCACTCTCACAGGGGCCTCGCAACCGCCTAATTTCACACTGACACCAGCACCGAGATAGAGAGTACTGACAGCAGCAATTTAAAGCTCTTAATATATGCAATTTACAAAGTTTATTTTTTTATTGCTTGAATTATTTTTCCCATTATGGGCGTGGGTAGGGCCTCATGTCTAGGATTTGCCTAAGGCCTCACAAAGCCTAGAGCCGCCTCTGCATATAACTTACTGACCTGTAATCCCTGCACTTGAGTGCTGATAGAGACTGTTACCTGCTTATCTGCGCTTAGTTCCCAGTAGCTGCCTGGCTCGGGAGAGTCCAAGAACTGCAAACCGGGGTCATCTGCGGTGCAACCCATGTCCACCATCAGGAGCTCTGGAGCAGGCCAGGTGGTTCCTCACCTTCACTTTACGTGCCGGCAGGCTGGCTTTTCCCCCAGTCAGTACCAATAGGTGTCCTCCTTGTCCTAGACCAGTGATTCTCAACCAGGGTTCTGTGGAACCCTAGGGTTCCTCCAGCTATTGCCAGGGGTTCCTTGAGCTTTTCCAGTTCAATCTACTATTTAACCACTTGCAGACCGCAGGTTGATGGCGACAAGGTGGATCGATATCGCAAAACGCTGTCATACGACGGTGGCTGCGAGATCGAGCACTGTGAGCGCACGCGTGCCGCCGGAGGCACGCTTGCACGCTCACTGTGTCCGGGGGGGCCAGGGAGCGGGTGCGGCGGATCGATCTCCGCCGGCTACCCGCGATGCCCCCCCCAGAGTGAAAGAACAGAGCTCCGTGAATGTAAACACGAACCTCCGTTCTGTGAGAGGGGGAAGGGCTGTGATCACTTCCCTCCCCCTGCTAGGGCAGCCCCCATACAGTTAGAACACGCCCAGGGAACACAGTTAACCCTTAGAGCACCCCCTGCAGGTTAACCCCTTCACTGCCAATGGCATTTACACAGTAATCAGTGCATTTTTATAGCACTGATCGCTGTATAAATGCCAATGGTCCAAAAAAAGTGTCAAAATGGTCCGACATGTCCGTCCCAATATAGCAGTACCGCTAAAAATCGCAGAACGCCGCCATTACTTGTTAAAAAAAAATAAATAAATAAAAACCCCAAGAATGAATTCTCATTATCCGTAAACACAGCAACTTTTGCGCAAACCAATCAATAAACGCCGATTGCGATTTTTTTAATCACAAATATGAGGAAGAATATAAATCGGCCAAAACCGTTGAAAAAAATGTTTTTTTATATTTTTTGGGTTTGTATTTTAGCAAAAAGTAAGAAATTTGATTTTTTTTTGCAAAATTGTCGCTCTTCTTTTGTTTATAGCGGCGATCAGGAATGACGCAGCGGTGATCAAATACCACCAATAGCGGCGATCAGAAATGACGCAGCGGTGATCAAATGCCACCAAAAGAAAGCTCTATTTGTGGGAAAAAAAGGACGCAAATTTTGTTTGGGTACAACGTCGCACGACCGCGCAATTGTCAGTTAAAGCGACGCAGCGCCAAATCGCAAAAAGGCCTCTGGTCCTAAAGTGTGAAATCCTTCCGGGGCTGAAGTAGTTAATGGGGCCCTCATAGTTCCTGGCTCAATGCCACTTGTTAGAGGCAGCATCATGATACCAATGGTCTTTTTAGCTGCCTCTAAGGGTGGCATTCTGACCACCACTGAAGGGGTTCAAACCTCCTACTGGCCATCAGAGAAAGGAGCATTTTTCCTATTGACCCTCGATGAATTGGTTTTAGTTAGGGTTCCCGGAGACCTGCAAATTACTTTAGGGGTTCCTCTGGGGTAAAAAGGTTGAGAAAGGCTGTCCTAGACTCTTCATGCAACCCAACTTTTTCCTGTAAACCTGCATTCTCTAGGACCTCCGTTGTGAACCTCCATTTCCTCGTATATACTGGGGTTACCCCTGTGTTCCTGTCCGCTCAGCATCCCATTGCTGTAAGATAAACCTGTACTCCTGTCTCTCTGGGTTTGATTTACTGAAATGCAAATAGACTGAGCACTTTGCAAATGCAGTTACTCCAGAGCTTGGTAAATGAGGGGAAGCTCTAATACCTTCCATCATCCAATCATTTGCAAGCAAAAAATGCATTTTTTAAAAATTTTCCTTGCATGTGATTGGGTATTCTTTAGAAAGTGAAGCTTTACCTCATTTACTAAGCTCTGGAGCAACTGCACCTACAAGGTGCATAGTCTGTTTACCCTTAGTAAATCTACCCATCTGTGTGTCCAGCGCCCAGTACATTATATTACCAAAAGTATTGGGACGCCTGCCTTTACACGCACATGAAATTTAATGGCATCCCAGTCTTAGTCCATAGGGTTCAATACTGAGTTGGCCCACCCTTTGCAGCTATAACAGCTTCACCTCTTCTGGGAAGGTCGTCCACAAGGTTTAGGAGTGTCTATGGGAAAGTTTGACCATTCTTCCAGAAACGCATTTGTGAGGTCAGGCACTGATGTTGGATGAGAAGGCCTGGCTCGCAGTCTCAGCTCTAATTCATCCCAAAGGTGGTCTATCAGGTTGAGGTCAGGACTCTGTGCAGGCCAGTCAAGTTACTCCACCCCAAACTCACTCATCCATGTCTTTATGGACTTTGCTTTATGCACTGTGCGCAGTCATGTTGGAACAGGAAGGGGCCATCCCCAAACTGTTCCCACAAAGTTGTGAGCATGAAATTGTCCAATGTTTCTTTGTCTGCTGACGCCTTAAGTATAGGTTCACACCTATGTGGCTGCGTTTTTTGCAGTTTCCCAGTTTTTTACAGCGTTTTTTCCTGCGATTTTGCCGCTTTTTGCGTTTCTTTTATTTTTATATTTTGGGGGGGTTGTTGCTAGGCAGATTTAAAACCGCTAATCACGGTAAAAGCACATCAAGCAAACAACACTTGAGTTTCTGGTGCAACTCCATTGAAGTCTATTGCATGCAAAACGTAAACTGCAGTGAGAAAAAAAGTCCTCGACCCTTTCCAAAAAACCAAACGCTGCAAAACGCACAGATGTGAACTACATCCATAGGAAACCATGTTAAATGGACTGTAGTGTTTCTGCAAACTGCAAAATGCGGTAAAAAATGCATAGGTGTGAAACTAGGGTGAGAGTTCCCTTCCCTGGAACTAAGGGGCCAAGCCCAACCCCTGAAAAACAACCCCACACCATAATCCCCCCTCCACCAAATAATTTGGACCAGTGCACAAAGGAAGGTCCATAAAGACATGGATGAGCGAGTTTGGGGTGGAGGAACTTGACTGGCCTGCAGAGTCCTGACCTCAACCCGATATAACACCTTTGGGATGAATTAGAGCGGAGACTACGAGCCAGGCCTTCTCATCCACTCATCCATTTAGACACTCCTAAACCTTGTGGACAGCCTTCCCAGAAGAGTTGAAGCTGTTATATCTGCAAAGGGTGGGCCAACTCAATATTGACTACGGACTAAGACTGGGATGCCATTAAATTTCATGTGACTGTAAAGGCAGGTGTCCCAATACTTTTGATATATGGTGTGCTTCTTGCTAGTACTCCTGTCTGCCTGTAAGGCAAGCACCCCACAGTGCTGCAATATACTCCTGCCATTCCAGTTAATCCAGTATTCCATGCTTTCCAGGATCCTGGTCTCTTGTGCTTCCCTGTGCCAGGTGAGCTGTAGCGTGCCCAGGTGTGCTCCGAGTCCACCGCCACCCAGCAAGCAGGGTGCACAGAGGGTCCAAGATCGCCAACCATTCATGATCCCATATGTGACAAATTGGGGATGATCTGAGGTCTCAATATAAACATGTTTTGTATGTGCACCAGTTAACCTGGTAGCACACAATCCATGGAGAGGGTGCAGTGCAAACACAAGAGTCACCCAGCACTGCACACACTGACTTCCTCCATACAGCTATATACTCTGCACAGCATGGCCCCACCCACCAATCATGTGACTAGAAGTCACCCCCCCCCTTGCCTTGTCACACATTGCTTTCAGTGAATGGGACTGTGCAGCTGGTAGGATTAGAGCTACTACTGGGGAGGACTGCAGGAGGAGAGCATGGAGCTGCTGGGAGCACAGGAGGGGTGCTTGTGTCCGGCATAGGAGGAGGAAGATAGGCGTTGTGCCCAGCAGAGGACGACTGGCACTGATCCCAACACTACTGAAAACTTTACCCCTGCACTGGGCACAAGAGGAGTTGTAGAGAAAGCTGCAGCCAAGAGAAGCATTCTGTGTAAGCGGTGCTCATCTACCTATCAGAAGATCAGAGATATTACAGACCGTGCCCCTGTACCCATCAGAAGATCAGAGATATTATAAACTGTACCCATCAGAAGATCAGAGATATTATAGACTGTACCCATCAGAAGATCTAAGATATTACAGACTGTGCCCCTGTACCCATCAGAAGATCTGAGATATTATAGACTGTACCCATCAGAAGATCTGAGATATTACAGACTGTGCCCCTGTACCCATCAGAATATCTGAGATATTACAGACTGTGCCCCTGTACCCATCAGAAGATCAGAGATATCACAAACTGTGCTCATCAGAAGTTCAAAGATAATACAGACTGTGCCCATCAAACGATCAGAGATATCAGACTGTGCCCCTGTACCCATCAGAAGATCAGAGATATTACAGACTGTACCCATCAGAAGATCTGAGATATTACAGACTGTACCCATCAGAAGATCAGAGATATTATAAACTGTACCCATCAGAACATCAGAGATATTACAGACTGTACCCATCAGAAGATCTGAGATATTACAGGCTGTGCCCCTGTACCCATCAGAAGATCTGAGATATTACAGACTGTGCCCCTGTACCCATCAGAAGATCTGAGATATTACAGACTGTGCCCCTGTACCCATCAGAAGATCAGAGATATCACAAACTGTGCTCATCAGAAGTTCAAAGATAATACAGACTGTGCCCATCAAAAGATCAGAGATATTACAGACTGTGTCCCTGTACCCATTAGAAGATCAGAGATATTACGAACTGTACCCATCAGAAGAGTGGAGATATTATAGACCGTGCCCATCAGAAAAGCGGAGACGTTACAGACCGTGGCCATTAGAGGGACAGAGATATTACAGACTGTGCCCTTGTACCCATCAGAAGATCAGAGATATTACAGAGTGTGCCCATCAGAGGAACAGATATATAACTGACTGTGCCCCTGTACCCATCAGAAGATTAGAGACATTACAGACTGTACACATCAGAAAATCAGAGATATTACAGACTATGCCCCTGTACCCATAAGAAGACTGTGACCCTGTACCCATCAGGAGATTAGAGATATCGCAGACTGTGCCCCTGTACCCATCAAAAGATCAGAGATATTACAGACTGTACCACTGTACCCATCAGAAGATTGTGCCCCTCTATACCAGAAGATCTGAGATATCACAGACTGTGCCCGTGCACCCAGTAGATAATGGGCACCATGGAGTTGTTGTTGGGTTCTGTGGCAGTGGTAGGCTGCACAGTGCTGCTGTGTGAATTGCTCCGATGGATATTCCGGAGGACAGTGCCCGCTGGTCTGGGATGGGATCTGGCAATGGAAGTGGTGTCCACTCTGCAGCTCTGTTGCTGTACCAGGGAGGTGGTACTCTTGGGCACTAAGGCCACTTTGCAGCTTTGGCAGTCCCTGACTCTCACCTACCTTTTGACTGTGCTACACTGTGTGACCTCCCAGAGAGCCACCTGTAACCCTTGTGGCAGTTTGGACCAATGGCTCCGGGGACTGGTGCGGAGTTCACACACCCCTCTCCGTGTGTTGGCACAGTTTGTGGGCGCTGCACTGTCCCGGGTTCTGATGCCTCATCTCTGGTCACTAAGACTATCACCACTACATGGGCTGGACAAGGACTGTGAGAGCTTCCTGAATATAACCCCCCTGTCTGGGGTTTTGGTGGAGATGACCTGTTCCCTGAGCCTGTTCCTTATACTACATCTGTTTCCCCAGGTCAGTGCCCCTCTCCAACCACACGTAGTGGCTACGACCATCACGGTCATCGTCTATGCAGGTAAGAGTTCATCTCAACTGAAGTTACATCTGTGAAGATAAATGCTGAGCATTGAGCTTTCTTGCCCTTCTTGTCCGGCTGGTCTGTAGACTTAGCTGAGCAGAGGGCAAGGGGCAGTAAAAAGTGTTTGCTGTGAACTGTTTAACATTCCATAATACATGAAATTCTGCTCAACCAGTCTTGTGAATTCCACATCCAATAAGAAGTCACAAGACTGCTGTAGCTCTCCTTCATTGGACCATGGGTGAGCATCATCACATTGCTTATTTCCTGTCTGGAAATGACCTAAAAACCTCATACTCCATCCCCCAGTGCCTGAAAACCTGTTAGACTAGCAGAAAGCAGTACAGACATATTGGTTGACAAAGAGTAATCAGCACTACTCAACCATAAACTGACCGGGGCCGGAAAAATCAGCAACCAGGCTTCGTGATCCACACTTGTGTAACATTTAAAAGTAAGATCAAGCCGACAACTTCGTGAAATTCAAAAATAAAATACTTTATTGGCTGCATGGTCAAAATCAATACATGGGTTGTAATGTGTTTCGGCTATCAGGCCTTAGTCATAGCAATGACAATGTTATGACCAGGGCCTGACGTCCGAAACGCGTTGGCACCCATGTACTGCTTTTGACGATGTAGCCAATAAAGGTTTTTATATTTGGATGTCACTGAGTTTCCAGCTTGATCTTAAGTTTAGACATAATGGTGGCATTTTATAACTTCCTACTCTTTAGCTAGCCATAGACCTTACATTGTAATTGTTCAAGCTACAGTTCCTTCATACCGCTTGGAATTTCCCACATTTTGTCATGTTACAACCAAAAACGTAAATGTGCCTTACCAGCTTCCGGTAAGTGCATTCACTTATCAATGTGGATTGTCACTCTAGACCACCATCAAGTTGAGCACGAGTCACCTTCATTTTAAACTGCCTTTTGGATTACACTGTGGACACATTATATATATATATATATATATATATTATATATACTCTGGACTGTAGTGAAGTGGGCGTCCTTATCTGGAATTTAGCCTCTAAACTGCATCCAAGATATACACTATTCTATTGTGGTCATTTTACTTTCGCCCCGTAGGGAGGGGGCTGCTCACATAAGGACCACAATAACCATGCACTTTGAACTCATCATCATTTAGCTCTTCATTGGCTCATTATACCACAGGCTTTGTACTGTTTTTGCTTTTATCTGCTTATTATTGTCTTTTTCTATTATTGGTGTAACCTACGACATCCATAGTGTCACACACTACATAGGTCTCACGGTTACAACATAGCGCCGCACTCTTTGAAACATTGTATGTTTAGGGTCATTTCCCTACTGGAAGGTGAACCTCTGCCCCAGTCTCAAGTCTTTTGCAGACTCTAACAGGTTTTCTTCTAATATTGCCCTGTATTTGGCTCCATCCATCTTCTCATCAACTCTGACCAGCTTCCCTGTCCCTGCTGAAGAAAAGCATCCCCACAACATGATGCTGCCACCACCATGTTTCACGGTGGGGATGGTGTGTTCAGGGTGATGTGCAGTCTTAGTTTTTCTCCACACATAGCGTTTTGCTTTTTAGGCCGCAAAATTCAATTTTGGTCTCATCTGACCAGGGCACCTTCTTCCACATGTTTGCTGTGTCCCCCATATGGCTTCTCGCAAGCTGACTTCTTATGGCTTTCTTTCAACAATGGCTTTCTTCTTGCCACTCTTCCATAAAGGGCAGATTTGTGGAGAGCACGACTAATAGTTGTCCTGTGGACAGATTCTCCCCCCTGAGCTGTGGATCTCTGCAGCTCCTTCAGAGTTACCATGGGCCTCTTGGCTGCTTCTCTGATGAATGCTCTCCTTGCCCGGCCGGTCAGTTTAGGTGGAAGGCCGTGTCTTGGTAGGTTTGCAGTTGTGCCATACTATTTCCATTTTCGGATGATGGATTGAACAGCGCTCTGTGAGATGTTCAAAGCTTGGGATATTTTTTATAACCTAACCCTGCTTTATACTTCTCCACAACTTTATCCCTGACCTGTCTGGTGTGTTCCTTGGTTTTCATGATGCTGTTTGTTCACTAAGGTTCTCTAAGAAACCTCAGAGGGCTTCACAGAACAGCTGTATTTATAATGAGATTAAATTACACACTGGTGGACTGCATTTACTAATTAGGTGACTTCTGAAGGCAATTGGTTCCACTAGATTTTAGTTAGGGGTATCGGAGTAAAGGGGGCTGAATACAAATGTACCCCACACTTTTCACATATTTATTTGTAAAAAATTTTGAAAAACATTTATCATTTTCCTCCCACTTCTCAATAATGAGACACTTTGTGTCGGTCTATCACATAAAATCCCAATAAAATACATTTACATTTTTGGTTGTAACATGACAAAATGTGGAAAATTTCAAGTTATGAATACTTTTTCAAGGCACTGTATGTATAACTTCTTTTTATAATCTAAACAATGCAGTTTCAGGCTATGTTACTACATACAGTCATGTAAAAAACCAAGTACACCCCATAGAAATGGTTGATTTTTTGATCAGGTAAAAATTCGCTCTTGATTCACATAGTGCCTATGGAGAAATGTCTATGTGAACAAATGATACACAAAATTGACATATTATTCTTATTCTCATAATTGAACACAGTGGTCTCCAAACTGCAGCCCGTGGGCCTTTATCAGGTCCATGGGTCCCTGTTCCTCCCACTGACATCAACAATGGAGCACTGACACAATGACCCCAATGATGGGACACTATTCCTCCCACTGACACCAATGATGGGACACTATTCCTCCCACTGACACCAATGATGAGACACTATTCCTCCCACTGACACCAATGATGGGACACTATTCCTCCCACTGACACCAATAATGGGGCACTATTCCTTCCACTGATTCCAATGATGGGGCACTATTCCTTCCACTAACACCAATGATGGGGCACTATTCCTCCTACTGACACCAATGATGGGGCACTATTCCTCCCACTGACACCAATCATGGGACACTATTCCTTCCACTGATACCAATGATGAGACACTATTCCTTCCACTGATACCAATGATGAGGCCCTATTCCTTCCACTGATACCAATGATGAGGCCCTATTCCTTCCACTGATACCAATGATGAGACACTATTCCTTCCACTGATAACAATGATGGGGACCATTCCTTCCACGGACACAAAGTATGGGGTGCTATTCTTCCAACTGATACCAATGATTGGGTACATGATCATTGCATTTATATTTTTAGCGCTGCACTTTATGCTTTTTGAATGATGGGGCACTATTTCACCCACTGATACTAATGATGGGACAGTGATGGGGCACTATTCCTTCCACTAACACCAATGATGGGGCACTATTCCTCCTACTGACACCAATGATGGGGCACTATTCCTCCCACTGACACCAATGATGGGACACTATTCCTTCCACTGATACCAATGATGAGACACTATTCCTTCCACTGATACCAATGATGAGGCCCTATTCCTTCCACTGATACCAATGATGAGACACTATTCCTTCCACTGATACCAATGATGGGGACCATTCCTTCCACGGACACAAAGTATGGGGTGCTATTCTTCCAACTGATACCAATGATGGGGTACATGATCATTACATTTATATTTTTAGCGCTGCACTTTATGCTTTTTGAATGATGGGGCACAATTTACCCACTGATACCAATGATGGGGCACTATTCCTCCTCTCTCTGACCACCAGGCCTGGGGCATTTTCTCCTCCCACTGGCTACAGTCAGCAACTCCCCCCTCAAAGTTTGAGGGACAGTGAAGTGGATATTTGTTCAGAAAGTTTGAAGACCCCTGCATGCAGATTTGTCATATGGATAAAGTAGGTGCACCCCTACATTTGTCACTGCTTCATAGCCATGAAGTTTGAATTTGGGTGTTCTAGATTAGCGGCAAATAATTAGATCCTCCTTAGGGAGTATACAGGTGGAAACTGTTCTATTTATAATTCAGACATACTGTACAATGCCTGGTGTTCCTTGCTATTGACATGTGTGGTGTAATCATACCAAGATCAATAGCAGTGACAACTGGTGTTTTTTTTTTTTGGGGGGGGGTGGCAAGCCACCCCCCTGCCCCCCCCCAGGTGGCACGGTACTACCACCCCCCCCCTCCTTTGTCTGCCGGTCAGTCCGACACTTATCCCATCAAGGCGGTGGGTGATGGCTCCTCGGCTCCCGTTCTGTCCTCTCCTCCATCTTCTGTGTGTCTCCTCCTCCTAGGCGCTAGCTGCCCAATAGGATCGCCTGTCCTTTCAATCAATGGGGTGACAGGTCTCAGACCCGCTTCCTGATTGGCCGGGGGGCGGATCAGTGTTAGAATATTCATTTGCTATTCTAACACACCTGGGTGGTCTGAGCCTTTGGCTCTAATAGGTGCTTCAAAAAAACACCCCCGTAAAGGGGCAGGGGATAGGGGAGGCAGCGCCGGTGCGCCCCCAACGGATGGGCCGCCGCTGATCAATAGAGCTTTTTTTAAAAAAAATGCTTTTTATTTATTTTTGCATTAATTCAACATCAACAGAGCTTTTTGAGGCCTTCAGAAAGAAAGTTATGAATGCCCAGGAGTCTGACACAAATGTAAAAAGTTCTTCAGATTAATTGAAATCCTTCATTCTGCTGTAAAATTATCTACACATGGGGTAGATATCAAACCACTGCTGATTGGTTATGGACTGGCCAGCCCAGCACATTCAGCCCAAGTAGTGACTGAAGCTAAAAGAAATCTCCAAGAACACCAAAAGGTTCATTGCTGGGTGTTCAGGTAACTCTTATAGTTGGTGTCAGAGTGTATCTACAATCAGAAAGCGAGTGCACCAATTCTACCGTTATGGGAGGTGTACTATCCACTTCAATACCTGGCACTTTTACCCCCTTGCTGCCCAGAACAATTTTCAGCGCTGTCACACTTTGAATGACAATTACTCAGTCATGCTACACTGTATCCAAACAAAAAAAAGTATTCATTTTTTTTTTTCACACCAATAGCGCTTTCATTTGGTGGTATTTAATCACTACTGGGTCTTTTATTTTTTGCAATATAAGCAAATAAATAACCCAAATCAGTGTATACTATTTAGTCTGTGTGAAAGTTTTAGAGTCCAGGGCTGGCTCTACCACTAGGCAGACTAGGCGGCCGCCTAGGGTGCACTGCCACCTAGGGCACCCGGCCGCTGTTGATCCGTCACTTCTCTGTGTGCATCGATCATTGATGTCATTACAGGAGAGCCATGACTGGCAGCACACCCCAAGGGGGGAAGGTCTGTGATGTAAGGAGGAGGGCTATGATGTGAAGGGGGGAAAGAGGGCATTGAGGTAAAGGGGCTGTGATGTAAATTGGGGGACTTGGATGCAAAGAGGTCTGTAATATAAAGCGGGAACTGTAATGTAAAGGGGTGCTATATTGCCACTATTTGTCTTCAAGTCGGGTCCAGAGGCACAGATGCGGACCACGGCTGAAGGACTAGATGGAGAGGCGCCGCAAAAAAACTCCACCCCCGCCACCTCCACCGTATACAAGGGCAGGGCAAAGGGGGTGGAGCCAAGGGGGCGGCAAAATTAGGTTCTGCCTAGGGTGACAAAATTCCTTGCACCAGCCCTGATAGAGTCTACAAGCTATGGTGCCAATCAATAAAAATTGATCACACCTGATGTACTGACGCCGTTTCTTGAGGCCCTAACACGTCAAGACAGTACAAATACTCCCCAAATGACCCGTTTTTTGGAAAGTAGACAGTCTGAGGTACTTAGTAAGATGCATGACGAGTTTTTTGAATTTGTAATTTTTTCCCACAATTCTTGGGAAAATTAAGAAATTGATTTTTTTTTTTTTTTGTTTTACTCAATTTGTCATATTAACTAGTTATTTCTCACACACAGTATATGCATACTTCCAATTACACCCCAAAATACATTCTGCTACTCCTCCCGAGTATGGCAACACCACATGTGTGGGACTTTTTCACAGCCTGGCCACATACAGAGGCCCAACATCCAAGTAGCACCTCCCGGTGTTCTAGGAGCATAAATTACACATCTAATTTCCTGACTACCTATCACATTTATGAAGGCCCTGGAGCACCAAGACAGTGGAAACGCACACAAAATGACCCCAATTGGGAAAGCAAACACAACATATTTTCTATGAGGTATAATGAGTCTTTTGAACATGTAATTTTTTTCCACAGGTTTCTGGAAAATGTGGAAACAAAATGAAAACATAGTTTTTTTTTTTACACAAAGTTGTCCATTTACACAATATTTCTAACACACAGCATGTACATAGCAAAACTTGCACCCCAAAGTACATTCTGCTACTCCTCCTGAGTATGGCAATACCACATGTGTGAAACTTTTACACAGCCTGGCCACTGCTGGACTGCATGACATGTACTCTGATGCTCTGATGGGCTGGAGACTGGTGCTCTGATGGGCTGCAGATAGGTACTCTGATGGGCTGCAGATAAGTACTCTGATGAGCTGCGGAAAGGTACTCAGGTACTCTGATGGGCTGCGGTCTGGTACTCAGGTACTATGATGGGCTGCAGACAGGTACTCCAATGGGCTGCTGACAAGTACTTGGGTACTCTGCTGGGCTGCAGATAGGTACTCTAATGGGCTGCGGTCTGGTACTCAGGTACTATGATAGGCTGCAGACAGGTACTCCGATGGGCTGCTGACAAGTATTTGGGTACTCTAATGGGCTGCGGAAAGGTACTCGGGTACTCTGTTGGGTTGTGGTCTGGTACTCGGGTACTCTGATGGGCTGTGGACAAGTACTCAGGTACTCTGATGGGCTGCGGACAAGTACTCAGGTACTATGATGGGCTGCGGACAAGTACTCAGGTACTATGATGGGCTAAGGACAGGTACTCTGGTACTCTGATGGGCTTACAGACTTACAGTACTCAGGTACTCTGGTGGGCTTGCAGACAGGTCCTCTTTATTATTGGGGCAATCAGGGCACAGTACTCTTCACTGTAAATTGAGAACTCACTGTTTCCGCAATCTCCTCACACTGGATAGGTGTGTGAGGAGGAGAACCCAGTAACAGCAAGGTACCGCGGTTGTTTACATTTGTGACCGGCTGTGATTGGACACAGCCAGTCACGTGGTAAAGAGCCAATTTCATTGGCTCTTTACCCTGATCGAGGATGGGCTGTGCCTGAGGGACATGCCTCATCCCCATTCGCTGCACTGCGCGCCCTTGGGGGCGTGTATGAGCGGCATGAACGAGGACAATACATGTGACCGGCTGTGATTGGACACAGCTGTCAACGTGGTAATGGGCCAATTTTATTGGCTCTTTACCCGGATCAGGGATGGGCTGTGTCCGGGGGGCACACCTCATCCCCGATTGACACGCAGGAGCGGTGGGACCGGGAGGATGTCATATGAGGGAAGATAGAGTCCCGTCTGCATCATTCTGTAATAGGCCGAACGGGAACTCTGCAATTTCTTTTAAACATTAGAGTTCAATTACAGTTTGCCATTGAACATATAGGCAAGGACCTTCTGGAACAGGGTGCTCAATCAAAGACAGAGTTGTTTGGTCACAGTACAGGCGGTCCCCTAGTTACAAACATCTGACTTATGAACGACTCCTACTTACGGAGGGAGACAACAGGAAGTGACAGGAAATCTCCCCCTAGGAAGGGAAATTCACTCCTGTAAGAGTTACTATGGGAAAAAGATGTCTCCACTGATGCTTTATCACCAAAGTTTGTTTCTACAACAACCCAAAAATTTCAAAATCCAATTATCATTGGGACAGGAAATGAGGTGACATCTTCTGAACAGAAACATAGACAGCAAAACAAACATTACAGGGGTGATAAACCTTCCCTATGCTATCCAAAAAGCTTAAAAATAGTTTTCTTGGCTGAAGCTACACTTAAAAAATGTTCCTGTTCCGACTTACAAACAAATTCAACTTAAGAACCAAAAACAGTATTTCAGGAGAAGAACCTCATACCGGTGAAGTTTGATGATGGAAATGCTATGGTTTGAGGTTGCTTTGCTGCTTCAGGGTCATTGCAGTCATCAGGTCAACTATACATTCTTCATCAGCTATAGCTTATTCATCATATCAAAGTTAATGAAAATGTGATGTCATCTATCCAAACCTTGAAGTTGGTTTTTTAACACAATAATGATATGAAGCACACTGCCAAATTCTCCAAGGAATGGTGCAAGAAGAAGTATTAGTGGGTTATGGACTGCCCTATCATAGCCCTGACTTTGGAATGTAGTAGGGGGATTTTAATATGGACAGTTCATGCAAGATACCCCACAAACATCCTGCAAATAGAAGGAGCTTTGCATGCAGAAGTGGTCAAAAATGTTAATGCCACCGACTGGTGGGCAGATATATCAATGCCTGCAAGAAGTAATATTTGCTTAAATGGACAATAACCAGCTTCTGATGCCAAGGGTGTGCTTACTTTTTCCACATTACACTATTATATCTATTGAGATTTTATTGAACAAAATGATTGGAATGGCCATTTTCTCTTGTATTCTTATTTGAGTATACTGTATATCCTTTTTATCTGTAGGCACTGCTTGAATGAAGAACTAATCTTATGAAATATTTAGAAAAGGTCAATGATTTCCAGGGGGTGGACTTACTTTTTCTCACGACTATAGTAGATAAACAGGTCTGACCTGTAATGACTTGGCTACATATCTATCTGGGAAAACAACTCCAAAAACACTGGACTTTGTTATCTCCAGGCGTAACCGCAGGGCCATCCATGTTCAAAAGACCTTATTTGTTGATAAATACCCCACCCCCCCCTCTAAGTATCTTGTTGTTTCAGTTTGGGGGTCTCTCTGTGCTTTTTAGGAATGTCTCCATTCATCAGCTCAGACATTGGTTTCTCTAAAGCAAATTTGTAATACGACACGCTGAGGAGCACAGAATGTGGTCCAGAAGGGTCACCAGCAGTGTTCATTTTGGCAGCTACCGTAATTTTCAAATTAGTTTTAGTCTTAGTCTTAGGACTAAAATGGCATTTTAGTTTTAGTCCCATTTTAGTCTTCTGCAATTGTTTTTAGTTTTAGTTGTATTTAGTCGATTAAATATCCAGGACATTTTAGTCGACTAAAATCATTTACTCGACTGGGTTTAGTTAAATTGTAATGCATTATTTAAGCATTTCTCTACAATTTCCAAACTCAATATATACTGCTGGAGTGAAAAATCGAATATGTTATTATTTATGTTATTAACCGCTTGCCGATTGCTGATCAGCATTTGACGGCGACAGAGTGGCTGTTTAGCGCAAATCGCCGTCATATGACGGCGGCTGCGAGATCGAGCCTAGTGGGCGCGCGCACGCCGCCGGAGGCGCGCCCACGCGCTCACTGTGTTTGGGGAGGGCCAGGGAGCGGGTGCGGCGGAGTCGATCTCCGCCGGCCACCCGCGATGCCCCCCCGGAGTGAAAGAGCGGAGGTCCGTGTAAGTAAACATGGATCTCCGTTCTGTGAGGGGGAAGGGCTGTGATCACAGCCTTCCTGTACACGGAGGCTGTGATCACTTCCCTTCCCCAGCTAGGGCAGCCCACACACAGTAAGAACACGCCCAGGGAACACAGTTAACCCTTAGAGCGCCCCCTGCAGGTTAACCCCTTCACTGCCAATGGCATTTACACAGTAATCAGTGCATTTTTATAGCACTGATCGCTGTATAAATGCCAATGGTCCCAAAAAAGTGTCAAAATGTTCCGACATGTCCGCTGAAATATCGCAGTACCGCTAAAAATCGCAGATCGCCGCCATTACTAGTAAAAAACAAAAAAACCCCAAAAATGAGATCTCATCATCCGTAAACGCGACCACTTTTGCGCAAATCAATCAATAAACGCTGATTGCGATTTTTTTTTATCACAAATATGAGGAAGAATATAAATCGGCCAAAACCGATGAAAAAAATTTTTTTTATATTTTTTTTTTGGTTTTGTATTTTAGCAAAAAGTAAGAAATTAGTTTTTTTTTTGCAAAATTGTCGCTCTTCTTTTGTTTATAGCAGCGATCAGAAATGACGCAGCGGTGATCAAATACCACCAAAAGAAAGCTCTATTTGTGGGAAAAAAAGGACGCAAATTTCGTTTGGGTACAACGTCGCACGACCGCGCAATTGTCAGTTAAAGCGACGCAGTGCCGAATCGCGAAAAGGGCTCCGGTCCTAAAGCTGGAAATCCTTCCGGGGCTGAAGTGGTTAAGGATTGAACATGCACTACAGACACAGATTTTATTTATTTTTTAGTGGTCTTTAACCACTTAACGCGAATCACCTTTTATAAACGGCGGCTGCTTTAAGTGGAAGTATCGGGATATAGCCTGCAGCTACAGGCTATACCCTGGTACCGGTTTTTAGAGCGGCTGATCCGGCGATAATGGCCGATCTGGCTCGGGAGCAGTGTTATCCCGGGCCGCGGGAGGGGACACCCCCGCCACCTTCCGTGGCCCTTCTCTGGCCTCCCGTCCCACCAGGAGACCAGAGCTACAATCCGGCTCGTCCACCGGCTAGGAGGAGACTTGAAGGAAGCCGGAATCAGCTGTGATCGGGTCTCCTTCGTCAAATTCCGGAAGCGACGTCACAACTTCCGGTTTACTCGGCGGCTAATGGTGCCAGTTTTAAAAAAATTTCAGTATTCATAATCACCGTGATCTGAATACTGTGAAGTGTAAAGGATAAAGAGTACCTGTCACCATTTATTACTATCACAAGGGATGTTTACATTCCTTGTGGTAGCAATAAAAGTGATCAATTTTTTTTTTTTAAAGGAACATTGCAAAAAAAATTTTTTTTAAAGCGCCACCGTCCCTGCTTACGTAAGTCGCGTCCGCATATGAAAATGGTGTTCAAATCACACATGTGAGGTATCGCCGCGATCGCCAGAGTGTGAGCAATAATTCTAGCAAAAGACCTCCTCTGCACCTCTAACCTGGTAACCGATAACAATTTTTAAAGCATCGCCTATGGAGATTTTTATGTACCGGCGTTTGTCGCCATTCAGCAAGTGTGCGCAATTTTCAACCGTGTCATGTATGATATCTATTTACTTGGTGTAACATCCTCTTTCACAATATACAAAAAAAATGGGCTAACTTTACTGTTGTCTTATTTTTTAACTCAAAAAAGTGAAATTTTTCCAAAAACATCGCACTCGAAAGACCGCTGCGCCAATACCGTGTGACAAAAAGTATTGCAACGATCGCCATTTTATTCTCTAGGGAGTTTGAAAAATATATATATAATGTTTGGGGGTTCTAAGTAATTTTCTAGCAAAAAAAAAAACAGTTTTTAACTTGTAAACAACAAAATGTAAAAAAGGTGGTTAAGGTAAACCAAGTTTTGTTACACTTCTTTCAAAAAAGCCATATTCTTGTAACGTAAAAAACTGAAAACAAAAAATAAAATAAAAAACCCTTTGCGTGATGATGCCACCATGCACTGCACATTTACATGAACTTGTCTGCTTTAAGAAAATATATCATGTTTGGGGGGAGTTTATGTAATCTTCAGGCCTAAATTGATTCTCTAAGCATGGGTGCAAAAACAGCTCTGGCAGCTGAAGGGTTAATTCTGCACAGATCAGACAGTGTGCTGCTCTCCGGTAATGGACAAGCTGTGAAGTCTATTGACAAGGAGGTCTCCTTCAGGGGGCCTCTATATATCAGTATGAAGTGTGTGTGTGCAGGGGCATAACGATAGGGGTTGCAGGGGTTGCAATTGCAACTGGGCCCCATGCTCCAGGGGACCCGTGTGCCTCCCTTGTACACCTGGATAGGAGGGATGGCGGGGGGCGGCATTTAGAGGAACCAATCTCCTCCATTTTCCTCCTAATGGAGGAGATTGGTTCCTCTATATGCTGCCCCCGCCGCCCCTCCTATCCAGTTTACTTGTCTTCTGCTGTTCCCAGGGTCCCTGGTCCCCCCCACAGAGGTGCTGTCTTCCCCCCTCCTCTCTCCTGCCAGCTGCTGTAGAAGATGAGTTATGATGGAGAGATGGGAGCGGGTCGGTAAATTTGTCATTTACCGGCTCCTTCCTTTTCTGAATGGACAGAGTCAGTGATTGGTACCAATTGGTTCATTCATAACTGAAGCATAGTAAACTGTTTTTTACTATACTTCAGTTTCTGAATGAATGAGAGGCTTGGTGCACAGCTATTCCTGTCCATTCATTCTGTGCAGCTGAGGCTAAACAGATGGAAATTGAGAGCTGAGGTTTGTTTAGACCCCCTGATATCTCATCAAAGCCCCCCAACAGGGCTCCTAAAAACAATTGACAAAAATTATAAAAAATAAAATTGTAAAAGAAATAAAATGAAATGGTAAAAAAATAAAATTAAAATAAAAATTAAAAACTACTGGCACCAGTGAGGGAACTATCAGGAGTGCAAAGGTTGGGCCCTGGCATTTCACCACCATGGGGAGGCCCGAAGATGGCAGTAAGGGGGCCCCGCTGCAGAACTTGTGAAAGGGCCCCGCTACAGTACCGTAATAAAGGGATCCGTGATGGGAGTAAAGGGCCCCAGGATCAGTGGGAAGACGGAAGAGCCCTGGCCAGGGGTCAGGGGGGCCCTTCATAACTTCTTGCACTGGGGCCCTGAAGGTTCTAGTTACACCTCTGAGTGTGTGGCAGTGTGTGAGAGGGTTACACAGCCAAGCCCCCACCATCCTAATAGATCATCCCCCTTAACAGCCATTGATCTTCTAATCTTCCGAGCGCTGCAGAGCTCTGTGGAAACCAAAAGTTCTGAGGGTAAACGTCCCTGCTCTACATTTTCGTTTAGTTTTCATTTGTTAACGAAAACAGAATTGATTTTCGTCATAGTTTTCCTCAGAGGACGAAAATGTGCTGTACTTTTCATTTAGTTTTCATCACTGCAAAAATGGCGCTGATGAAAATTTTGACAAAACAATACAAACAATGGAACTTTACTTACGTATTTGGGTTTTGTTTATCTGGCTTCTCCTCCATTTTTCAGCAAATGACACAATTTTTTTTTTTTTGAGGGTGGCATAATTTTTTTTTTTCAGCAGGGCACAGTTAACGCTTCCACCTTTCTGGCCTAGGCCCAATTGACATCGCCCACGCCTGAAGCCACCTCTTGGATGCCCACATCATGGGCCCCCAGGAGTCTTCAGGGCTGTGCACAACCTACTGCGCATGCACCGTGCAGCATCATCAGAAGTCCAGCTGCTAGGACATGACAGGCGGGCTCCAGATGGGGGCGCTGGACCTTGCGTTTTTTTAAAGGGGAAACATTTTTTTGATAATTTTTGAACATTTAAAATGTGGAAAAAACACCAAAAACACAATCTTCACTACATGGTGTTGCCTGCAAGCTTGACCCACCGCCAAGGGAGAGAGTGAGAGCGGGAGAGAGGGAGAAAGAGAGGGAGGGGGCGAGAGAGTGATAGCGGAAGAGAGAGGGATAGGGAGAGAGAGATGGAGAGAGGAAGGGGGTGAGAGAGG
>BLSH010433815.1:699084-718335 GCA_018402905.1 Glandirana rugosa | reverse complement strand
AGAGAGAGGGGGGAGGGGAGAGAGAGGGAGAGGGGGAGAAAGAGAGAGAGGGAGGGGGGGGAGAGGGAGAGAAAGGGAGAGGGGGAGAGCGAGAGGGAGAAAGATAGATAAAAACAAAAACCTATCTACACGCACACTGCTCTCCTCTCTCACAGAATGGCTGAAATCGTTAACAATACTTGTTTTTCATGCACTCTGGGCATTTGGAAGGGTCTCCTGAGGCTATCTGTAAAAACGCTTATAAACGCAAAAGCTCATAACCGCCGGTAAACGAGCATAAACGCATGTGAAGTTTGCAAAACAGACATTCTTGACCATTGGTTTCCAGCATTCAGAAGAGGTTTTCAAAAGTCCTGTGTACATGAAGCCTTAATAAGTCTATAAAATAGGAAGATGCACCTAAATAATCCATTTATTACTAAAGTGAATCCATGGAAGGTTTATAGAAGCAGCATGCACATTACTGTGGTGGTCAGATCATCTTATAGAGGAAGGCAGGTCAGAGTGACGCACCAATAATCAGTGTTCATTATCAGGCTATAGATCAGGCAGGAGACATGAATGACACAGAGCCTGAAGACCTGCGTAGTGTGAATGGTGTTGTCACCCTCAATTGGCTGTGGAATTATTTAGCAGAGTTTTCTGGAGCACAAGACAGCGTGCATTCCTCATACACACTTCACAAATCTGTTTTGGCAGCTTACATACTGCAGCTCGTATGCTTCACGTTTCATGTTCAGCTGTGTCTTAGATATTTTGCTAAAGACTGAGCTGGATCTATTCTGACACAAGGATTTGCTGACAGCTGGGAAACCTTCTTGGTGAAAAGTTGCTCTAGGTTTCTTTCAGTGCTGATAACATGCTTGAAGGCCTAGGCCAGTGGTGGTCAGCATACTACAGGAGACGGTCAGAGACTGCAGATATTACAGGAGATGGTCAGAGACTGCAGATATTACAGGAGACGGTCAGAGACTGCAGATTTTACAGGAGATGGTGAGAGACTGCAGACATACTACAGGAGAAGGTCAGAGACTGCAGACATGCTACAAAAGATGGTCAGAGACTGCAGACATACTACAGGAGATCGTCAGAGACTGCAGACATACTACAGGAGATGGTCAGAGACTGCAGACATACTACAGGAGATGGTCAGAGACTGCAGACATACTAGAGGAGATGGTCAGAGCCTGCAGACATACTAGAGGAGATGATCAGAGACTTCAGACATACTACAGGAGATGGTCAGAGACTGCAGACACATTAGCATAAACCATATATCTCATGCCACTGCAGAGAGTTTACAGAGCCTGCAAATCATGGGAAAGCCCCTAGGTGGTTTACCTTTTCAGTGTCTGCCAATAACTTAGTTTAACAGAATCAGCAGATGTGGCAAAAAAAAAAATAGTTCATGAATATAAAATGCAATGACATAGAGGCTATGCAAACCCCTCTGTACAGAAGTGGACAGGATATGATCTGGCAACGTACATCATGTCCAGATTCTACAGAATGTTCTACACATTAGCTTGGAACATTACACTGACTAGATATATTTACAATCAATGTTACCTGTACAAGGAAAATCAAACCTGTCTCTTTAAGCCTAGCAGAGGGTGGAATATGATTCTTCCTCCACCCAAACATAACCGCTAATCTCTCATAAAGCAGGAATGGTAGAAGGCATGTTCCCCTTCTTGTAAAAAAACAAAAAAAAACAGTAATAAATGTGTCCATATTGTAAAAAGAAAAAAATGCATTTAATAATTGTTTGCCTTGCAATAGCAATCAATGAACTCAGGGTGCAAGGCACAGGCTCCTGTAAGGAAGTGATCAATGGACTATGATGAGCGTGGTGACGTCACCGCTTTTATGTTCATTTGAGTCCCTCTGCTGTATTGGTGGATGGGACTTAAGGCTCCCGTACACACGGTACAATTATCAGCGGAAAAAAGTTGTACGACAGCCTGTTGTGCGATAATCTGACCGTTAGTACTCACCATTCGACAGCCAATTTTCAATTATCGTCCAACAAAAATTGGACTGGAAAGACCAGAAAACTTTTGTCTGCCGACAAGGCGTCGTCTGATTTTCGGCTCGTTTGTACAGAAGTTGGCCAAACAAAAGTTGTAAGTACAAACACGCATGTTCGGAATCCAGGAAGCGTTCGGTCGTGTAAACCTGCGTCCGTAATTCACATTCACCTGAACTCCCTCATTTACTCTCCTAACACGTCACTACGTTCGGCTTTGTTGAACGATAATTTAACTACCATCAGTACACTAGACAAAATCACAGACAGCCAATTTTGAAAAAAGTTGGACGTGCGGTCGTACGATAATCGCATCGTGTGTACGAGGCTTAAGTTTTACCATACAGAGGTCTGTGATTGGATGACAAGCTTTAAAACAAGTTATCACTGACCTTTCTAGATGCTTGTACTGTGAAATAATTCATTCTCATACTGTAGGTCCCCAAAGACTGCAACAGAGACTTTGGTTCCAGTTGGGTTCTATTAGTTTAGAACCTTGGTGCCCAACCTGCAGCCCCTCAAACCTCAGCAGTGGTGGGAGCATTGATTCGTAAAGGGGTGATAGCCGTGGTCTCTACTGTCCATATGTGGCACGTCTCCAGTATTTCTATGTCTTTTTCAGCATTTCCCCAGTCTCTAATTGTCTTCTGCAGCATGACTCCAGTCTCTCATTTTCTGCAGCATGTCCCCAGTCTCTAATTTTCTTCTGCAGCATGTCCCTAGTCTCCTATTGAATTCTACAGCATGTCTACAGCCTCTCACCTTCTGCACGATGTCCCCAGTCTCTCAATGTCTTCTGCAACATGTCCCCAGTCTCTCATTGTCTTCTGCAACATGTCCCCAGTCTCTCATTGTCTTCTGCAACATGTCCCCAGTCTCTCATTGTCTTCTGCAGCATGTCCCCAGTCTCTAATTTTCTTCTGCAGCATGTCCCTAGTCTCCTATTGAATTCTACAGCATGTCTACAGCCTCTCATCTTCTGCACGATGTCCCCAGTCTCTCAATGTCTTCTGCAACATGTCCCCAGTCTCTCATTGTCTTCTGCAACATGTCTCCAGTCTCTCATTGTCTTCTGCAACATGTCCCCAGTCTCTCATTGTCTTCTGCAACATGTCCACAGTCTCTCATTGTCTTCTGCAGCATGTCCCCAGGCTCTCACTGTCTTCTGCAACATGTCCCCAGTCTCTCATTGTCTTCTGCAACATGTCCCCAGTCTCTCATTGTCTTCTGCAACATGTCCCCAGTCTCTCATTGTCTTCTGCAACATGTCCCCAGTCTCCCCATTGTCTTCTGCAGCATGTCCCCAGTCTCTCACTGTCTTCTGCAGCATGTTCCCAGTCTCTCAGGCTGCATTCACTCCTGAGCCTAGAGTTTTGAGGCTTTGACGCTTTTCTGGCGTTTATTCGCGCGGTTTATGCGTGATTTTGGCGTGCTTTTATCCGCGGCTTGCATGCGTTTTTGAGCTTTGGTGCCCTTTTTTTAGCCAGTAGAGAAAACTATTATCTGTTGCATAATTTTTGCTAGGTATTTCAGCTTTTTTCACTTTTCCCTTAGCTTTTATTTCTTTTTTAATTATTATTATTCATTTATAATTTTTTTTTTGTTAGGGTAAGGGGTTAGAGTTAAGGTTAGGTTAGGGTTAATAAATAACTAAACATCCTAACTCTAACACAAAATAAATAAATACATTATTATTATTATTATTAATAATAATAATATTTTTTTGTTTGGATTTGGGTGTTTATTATTATTATTTATAATAATGTATTTAATATTTTTTAAGGTTAGGGGTTATTTATCATTTATTTACTGTATGTAGTATTACATAGTGTTAGTTTATTTTATTTATTTATGATAATTTTTAGTTATTTGTGAATTTAGCTTACATTCATTTATTCATATATTTTTGCTATTTTATGTTTTACTATTTTTAACTCAAGCAGAAAATCGTGCACAATTGTGTGACAAAATGCTCAAAGGTGCGTTTCTATTAATTTCTATGGGAATTAAAACACGCCAAAAAACACTTAAATATACCTGATTTGAGCTCCAAAAAAAGCTCCAGAACTTTTTTGAGCTTCAGGCGTTTGGCTTCAGGTGATCTGTAGTGGAGATGTGAACCGTCTCCATACATAATAAGGCCTGGGGTTCGACGTTTTGGAAAAATCTGGGTTTTTTTCGGCGTTTTGCATCGGCGTTAGTGAGCGTTAGTGAGCGTCGGCGTCAATAGGCGTTTTTTTAAAAAAATCAGTCCTCTGCTATTTTTCAACCTAAAAACATCAGCGTCAAAAAAACACGGCGTTAGCGGGTGTTAGTGAGCGTTTTGCCGATTAGCGTAGAAAAACGCCAAAACGCTACAGCCTCAGAACGGGCTTGTCTCGCGTTCTAGAAACAGCTCACTAACGCCGACGCCCTCTACTGCTCAAAAACGTCAGCGTTTTTAGAGGGCCATTGAATACCATGGAGAGCTGCAAAAAACGCCCAAAAATGTGGCGTCAAAAAATGCGCGTGTGTATGAGGCCTAATTGATTTTTTTCTCCTCCAGCGTTTTGAAACTTCAAGCTACAAAACGCTGAGGTGTGAATGGGGTCTCATTGTCTTCTGCAGCATGTCCTCAGTTTGTGACCATCATTTCCCTTACTATGTGTCTACATTTTTTCACGGTCCTCTCTAGAATTACATATATTGAACATTATGTCTGGCCCTTTTGATGATATCAGGAGCCACAACAGTTTTTTTTTGTTTGTTTTGTTTTTTTTTTTAAGATTTCTACCCTGACATTGGGATTATTTTCATGCCTTTCTCTTTTGTTCATTGGAGGACACAGCTTTGCTTTAGGTTAGACCAGGGGTCTCCAAACTTTCTAGGCAAAGGGCTGGTTTACTATCCTTCACACTCTAGGGGGGGCCTGCACTGTGGCCAGCGGGAATGGAAAAGTTTGCTGGCATCAGTAGGAGTAAACAGTGCCCCATCTTTGGTATTGTGGGGAGGTATAGTGCCCAATTGTTGGTGTCGGTGGGAGAATTGGCACCCCATTTTTTGTGTCGGAGGGCAGAATAGTGTCTCATATCAGTGGGATGAATAATGCCTCAAGGGCTGAAAAAAAGACAGGCCAAGGGCCACATCTGGCCCCTGGGCCGTAGGAGACCCCTGGTTTAGACCATCGCCCACTGGGTATAGTGCCACCTTCATTAATAGGTTATGATTTTAAGCAGAGCTGTGTCTGCCAATTAAAGGATTTTACACTGAGTACAAAATATCCTGTCAGTGCCTCTGTTATGAATTTTGAAGATAAATTTAGCTGCAATGCCTATAGCTACAGAGGTGAATGAGTTGTTTTAAAGGGTTTTTCACTAAATATTTGTGCATTCTAAGGGGACAGGTGCTTATGCACCGCGTGATGCAAAACAAATAGTACATGAACCTTTTTTGTTGCTATTCAAGTGAATGGGCTTCCAATAATGCAAGTTAATGAGGGGCATATGATGTGCCGGTGCCCCACAACAGTGTGAACCCAGCCTATTGGTTGCAGTCAGTTTCTTGCTGGACAGTGTATAGTATGGTTTGTATGGAGTTGTCTCAGCTGACAATGTAGTGCAGGGGTCACAGAGATTTGTACTTTGCACCTTCATGCCCCGCTGTTATTTGCTGTTCCAGAGAATCGCTCGGCTCTCAGCAAGGGGAAAAAAATACTGGAAAGAATTTTCAGATTTTGCTGACCTGCAGAATTTAGAACTGTATTGTCGCATGCTTGGCATACCGCAGGTCTTTGCATTTTTCACAGTAAAAATAATGCACTTACTAGAAATAAAATCCCATTCAACTCTAGAAATAAGTTCATTTATGTGTACTTCTCCCTGTGATCTCTTCCCTAACACCATAAGAAGAGGTATGTGCTGTGCCAGCTACACACTGCGGCGTGCAGTATCCTGTCACCACATTTGCAAGCTGCTTTCTGTTACCTCTATAGCAGTGTTCCCCAACCCTGTCCTCAAGGCCCACCAACAGGTCATGTTTTCAGGATTTCCATTATTTTGCACAGGTGATTTGATCAGTTTCACTGCCTTAGTAATTACCACAGCTGAGTCATCTGAGGGAAATCCTGAAAACATGACCTGTTGGTGGGCCTTGAGGACTGGGTTGGGGAACACTGCTCTATAGGGTACAGGGCTGGTGCAAGAATTTTTGACACCCTAAGCGAAACCTCATTTTGCCGCCCCTTTTGGCCCACCCCTGACTCCACCCCTTTGCCCTGTCCATGTATACGATGGAGGTGACGGAGGTGGAGATTTTTGCAGCGCCTATCTACCTATTTCTTTAGCCGTGGTCCACATGCCCGTACCTGTGCCTCTGCACCCGCCTCATTTTACCGCCCTGGTGTGCTGCTAGCCAGTGACATGAGTGATTGATGCAGAGCAGTGGCAGATCAACAGTGACTGGGCGCCCTGGGCAGCAGTGCGCCCTAGGCGGCCGCCTACTCTGCCTAGTGGTAGAGCCGGCCCTGATAGGGTACAGTTGGGAGATGGGCTCCAGTACAATACAAATCTGTCTTATGTCTTCCCACAGCCCCCTCTAATGGCTGCCAGGAGCATCTCTTTAGGAAAAAGAGATTGCTGACATCACTGATCACATGACAGAGAGGAAGTCTGTAATCACTGGGCTGTTTTATCATTTCAGCAGTCTCAATGCCACAGTGGAGTGAACAGTGCTAGGCTCTTCACATGTTAAAATAACATGGGTTTTATACTCTTCTGCTCTGTCCCACTTACAGTATACAGTATGTATTTTTTCTGTGTTGTACAACTACTTTAACCTACAGGTAAGCCTATAACAAGGCTTACCTGTAGGTTCCATGAATATCTCCTAAACCTGCATGGTTTGGGAAATGTACACTTTATTGGCATGTGCCGACATAGGGTTGCCACATCATCCCTTTAATCCAGGACACATATGAATTACACAGGTTGTTCTGAGGCTAACTTAATGCAGATAAGGCACCAAGTGAGTTTAATTACCACCTTAATCAGCCACAGAACCTGTGTAATTAACATGTGTCCTGGATTAAAGGGATGATGTGGCAACCCTAGCCCGACATCATCGGCACATGCGCAGTGAGGAAACGGGGATCGTGCGGGAGTGATGTCTCGCGACTCCGGCCAGTCACAGAGCCGGAGTCCGTGGCCCCCAGAAGGAAGAGGGGCGAAGATGGACGCGGCCTGGAGCGGGGACAGAGTGGGCTTCGAATGCAGGTAAGTGACACATAATAGGCTAGTATGTGATGTATACTAACCTATTATGCTTTTACTTTGCAGGGTAATAACGAGAAAGTAAAATCCATCAGTGTTTACTTCCTCTTTAAACTAGATGTTGAGTTTGGATGGTGCCAAAGTCAGCAGGTGACCATACTGTCCAGTGTGGATGGTGCCAAGTTAGCAGGTGACCATAGTATCCAGTGTGGATGGTGCCAAGTTAGCAGGTGACCATACTATCCAGTGTGGATAGTGCCAAGTTAGCAGGTGACCATACTGTCCAGTGTGGATGGTGCCAAGTTAGCAGGTGACCATACTGTCCAGTGTGGATGGTGCCAAGTTATCAGGTGACCATACTGACCAGTGTGGATGGTGCCAAGTTATCAGGTGACCATACTGACCAGTGTGGATGGTACCAAGTCAGCAAGTGACCATACTGTCCAGTGTGGATGGTGCCAAGTCAGCTGGTGACCATATTGTCCAGTGTGGATGGTGCCAAGTCAGCGGGTGACCATACAGACCAGTGTGGATGGTGCCAAGTCAGCAGGTGACCATACTGTCCAATGTGTATGGTTCGAAGTCAGTAGATGATCGTACTGTCCTGTGGGGATGGTGCCTATTCAGCAGGTGATTGTACTGTCCAGTGTGGATGGTGCCAAGTCAGCAGGTGACCGTACTATCCAGTGTGGATGGTGCCAAGTCAGCAGGTGACCATACTGTCCAGTGTGGATGTTGCCAAGTCAGCAGGTGACCATACTGTCCAGTGTGGATGGTTCCAAGTCAGTAGGTGATTGTACTGTCTATAGTGGATGGTGCCAAGTCAGTAGGTGACCATACTATCCAGCGTGGATGGTGCCAAGTCAGCAGGTGATTGTACTGTCCAGTGTGGATGGTGCCAAGTCAGCAGGTGACCATACTGTCCAGTGTGGATGGTGCCAACTCAGCAGGTGATTTTACTGTCCAGTGTGGATGGTGCCAAGTCAGCAGGTGACCATACTATCCAGTGTGGATGGTGCCAAGTCAGCAGGTGACCTTACTGTCCAGTGTGGATGGCGTCAAGTCAGCAGGTGACCATACTGTCCAGTGTGTATGGTGCCAAGTTAGCAGGTTACCATACTGTCCAGTGTGTATGGTGCCAAGTCAGCAGGTTACCATACTGTCCAGTGTGTATGGTGCCAAGTCAGCAGGTGACCATACTGTCCAGACAGACTGGGGTTGATTTACTAAAACTGGTGAGTGCAAACTCGGGTGCAGTTCTGCATAGAAACCTAGGTTTTAGGCCTCATACACACGGGCGTTTTTTGACGCCGGCGTCTACTGACGTTTTTTTCTGCTCCCCATGTTAGTCAATGGCCACATAAAAACGTCGGCGTTTTTGAGCTGTAGATGGCGTCGGCGTTAGTGAGCAGAGGTAGAACCCATGGCCAGCGCGTTCTGAGGCTGTAACGTTTGACGTTTTTTGACGCCGACGCCACAAAACGCCAACAAATGCCAACAAACGCCACCTAATATTGTACCGGCGTTTTCTGGCGTTTTTTGACGCCGACGTTTTTAGGTTGAAAAATAGCAGAGGGATGATTTTTCTTTAAAAAACGCCTATTGACGCCGACGCTCACTAACGCTCAAAAACGTCAATGCATAACGCCGAAAAACGTCGACTTTTTGTCCTTGACGTCGGCCCCGACGCTTTGCTTATTTTTTTAAATACGCCCGTGTGTATGAGGCCTTATTGTCAAAGCTTAATTGAACAAGCTGATATTAGAGGTTAATTGGCTACAATGCACAGCTGCACCAGATTCTGAGTGCACCAGTTTTAGTAAATCAACGCCACTCCTCTAAGGAGTTATGTCAATGCATAAAGCAGCATTTGAAACAGAATATCTTCTGTTACTTTAAAAAGATGAAAGGGTATTGTGGGCTTTACTATTAAAATGCCATTAGTTTAATTCATTGGTAAAGGAGAGGTGGACAGACAGCTGAAAAGTTTGCTCAGCCTTCCTAAACTTAAAGAAATAGTTATTTGGTGATAAAATATCCATTTGTGCGAGGTTATGTGAAAGGTGCGGTGCCGTGGTGTGAGACAGGAAAGGGCGGTGTAAGTGAGAAACCACAAACTTCATTACAGCGTCAATGTCAAGAAATTTTAGGTGAGGAGCATTTAAAACGTTTAACTCTCCAAGTAACAAGTCACACATTTCAAGAGTTATCATCACTTACAAAGTAGGCTGTATGATGCCTTGAGCCTCCTTTGTACTCAGATTTTGGAAACGATCTTCCCTGTATCTCCATCTCTCTGGTGGCTACGCTGCCTTGCTGGGTCCCATTGAGCCCCACTCTTCTAGCCACAAACATGACCCCAGTCTCCATGTGCCAATTTGCACAGGCAGCCCTGTAGTCCAGGACTCCAACCCACTACGCTGCTCCACTTTCTTTAAATTTGATTGACATTGGCTCCAGAGACATATCATGTAGAAATGTTTTTCTGACGCTAGCAATGCAGCACTGAGAGGCACAGAACTTAGAGCTTCTATGTCTATGGCCTCATTCACACCAGCCTGGCCAGCTGTGCTGCAGTAAAAACAACACATGCACCCATACTCCTATACAACTGAATGACGTCCTGTTGGACGAAACGCGTCACGTGGAGCTACAGCAGTGGAATCATACCTGCTAGGTGATGACCGTGTTGATTTATCTACTTGCCTAATTTTATCTGCCTTATGTGAGTAGTATTATTTTTTAATAAACTGGTGAAGTTTTATGCTACTACACTATGAGTTCCTGCCTTATCTCTATATTCCCCTGAGCTTCTTCTGCAGAATGTTACGAGAGCCCTTATTCTGAGTCCTGGAGTATTCCATCCATCCATCCCAGCAGGGATTTCTTCTAAAATGTGCAGCCAGGACTCTACATCTGAGGTCTTACCTGTTGTCAGGAATCACGGGGCCCCATACAGCTTACCCAACAGGGCCCCCCTACTAGCCCCTTCCCCCGCTCCCCATCCTGAAGCATCCTTCTGTGTGTTGCAGCAGCTGCCAGCGGTAGAGGAGAGGAGGAAATCCAGAAGCAATGCGAGTGAAAGGGGCACATAGGGGGGCCCAGACAGCAGATGGAAGGGCGCATGTGCTAGAGCCACTCTCCCTGCAGTGCAGCTGGAGGGAGGGAGAGGAGGAGAAGCTGACAGTGCTGCAGGGGGAGGCAGAATTGGATCAGTGTTGGCAATACGACAGTACAACTCAGCGGGTGCCCAGGTCCCCCTTTTGAACTGGCCCAGTACAGGAGGGCTGGCTGTACTGCCCTATCAGTGGCCCTGCCTGTCGGTAAGCATTTTGTGAGTTGGGTGTGAAGTGACAAATGGTTGCATAAGAAGATTGGAGCGATATGGTTTTTTTTTTGCACCGTTCACTTTTTATTTGGACTGATTTTGCACTGTACACTATATTAAATTATCAACTTTGGGCACTTTTGATGAATTGATTTTCACTTGAGGATTCCTATGCAATATCCTTATGTTATTGGCTAGACATGTGCAATTTGTTTCGCTCCAAAATAATTTTTTAACACAATTTTTTGAATATTCGTAAATTCGAAAATCAAAAAATCCGGAAATTCAAAAATCCGAAACTTCTAAAATTCGAAAATAAGAACGAAAATTCAAAAGAACGAAAATCTGAACATTTGAAAACCCGAAAACCTGAAATAATAACTAACTAATAATACCTTAACTATTGCTAACTATTAAATTATAGTTATTGGAATTTCCTTTCAAATTGGGCTGTTAGTGAATGCCGTATCTAAACAAATGGAACATAGCGAAATAATAATAATAAATAATAATAATTCAAACTTTTTTATTATTATTTATTATTAATTTGTTCTGTTCCATTTGTTTAGATGCGACATTTGTTATTTCGGATATTCGTATTCGTTACGTTCACTAACAGCCAAATTTGAAAGGAAATTTCAATACCTATAATTTAATAGTTATTATTAGTTCGTTATTATTTCAAATTTTTGGATTTTCGTTCTTTTGAATTTTCGGATTTTCTTTCTTATTTCCGGATTTCCGAATGTTCGAATTTCCGCATTTCCAAATTTGCGGATTTTTTGAATGTAAGAATTTTTGAATTTCCTGATTCTCGAATTTATGAACTTTGGAATTTACGAATGACCCAAAAAAAAAAAAAATAATAACACAAAAATGAACAAATTTTTCGGCAGTGCACATGTCTATTATTGGATTATTAATGTATTAGCCGCGCAGCACGATTATTTTGTCTAATGGTTAATTCATGTTGGGTAGTGCATTTACATTGCATTAAGGCAGTCCCTTCATTTGAACAGGCTGCCCATCGCACCGCAACAGACAAAAATCATGCATGCAGCATTTCCATCAGCGCACCACAATGAACGCCAGATTGTATTATGCATTGAGGTGTCATTCAGAATGAATCGCACTGCATGGCACCAATGCATGTAACAATAGTCACTGCAACATGATTGTGTAAATGAGTCCTAATTAACATGGGACATTGTTTGAAAAACAATCGATAGGGTTTTAATTTCCTCCCCCCCCCCCCCACTGTAAATGAACATCCTTCTGGAAAGTTCACATGCCAGGAGGGCATCAGTTAATGCCCAGGTTTCTCTCCAGCCCTACGCTTTATAGATAATTCTGATCTCTGGTGATGTGGGGGGAGTGAGAGACTTGATTGATTACCCCTCCAAGTAATTGGCACGATGAACCCTGTCATTGTCAACACCGTAGCTGTGATTCTGGTAATCCTGCCCCTTGCCAGTTGTAATGTAGAAGTTATCTGGGTGGCTGCTCAGCTGTCCAATCATTTATACAACCTGCCAGTAGAGCTCCTTTTTTGGGGGGGGGGGTACAACCCCCCCCTCCAGATTTCCAGGCACACTTTGCTCCTTTGTGGGCCTGTGACCGGTGCCGGAGGGACCAGGTTGGGCGAGGGGCTTCAGAATGGAGAGCAGGTGGAAGGAAATTGAAAACATCCAACTCTGACCTCCTCCTGCTAAGAATGAACCCTGAAAGCAGGGGCGTAACAATAGGGAATGCAGGGGTTGTAGTTGCAACCGGGCCCCATGGTCCAGGGTGTCTATGTGCCTCCCTTGTACACCTGAATAGGAGGGATGGCGGGGGTGTCATTTAGAGGACACAATCTCCTCCATTTTCCTCTATCCAGTTTACTTGTCTTCTGCTGTTCCCAGGGTCCCTGTGTGCTTCCCTGGTCCCCCCACAGAGCTGCTGTCTCCCCCCCTCCTCTCTCCTGCCAGCTGCTGTAGAAGATGTGCCATGATGGAGAGATGGGAACGGGTCAGTAAATTTATCATTTACCGGCTCCTTCCTTTTCTGAATGGACAGAGTCAGTGATTGGTAGCAATTGGTTCATTCATAACTGAAGCATAGTAAACTGTTTTTTACTATACTTCAGTTTCTGAATGAATGGGAGGCTCGGTGCTCAGCTATTCCTGTCCATTCATTCCGTGCAGCTGAGGCTACACAGATGGAGATTGAGGGCTGAGGTTTGTTTAGACCCCTGATATCTCATCAAAGCCCCCAAACAGAGCTCCTAAAAAAATTGTAAAAATAAAATTGTAAAAGAAATAAAAATAAAATTAAAATGAAAATCTGCTGACACCAGTGAGGCAACTGTCAGGATTGCAAAGGTTGCAATTGTGACCGGGCCCTGGCATTTCACCACCATGGGAAGGCTGAAGATGGCAGAAAGGGGGCAGAACTTGTGAAAGGGCCCCGCTGCGGTACCATAATAAAGGGACCCTCTATAGGAGTAAAGGGCCCCAGGATCAGTGGGAAGAGGAAAGGGCCCTGGCCAGGGGTCAGGGGGCCCTTCATAATTTCTTGCACCGGGGCCCTGAAGGTTCCAGTTATGCTTCTGCCTGAAGGGTTTAGCTTTGACTCCTGATGTCTCCATAAAGAGCACCTGTCACAACAATCACATAGGGGACTTATCAGCCTCAAACAAGTGGTCACTGCCCTCACCTATAACTGGTCACTGCAGCAAGGAGCACTGGAAGGGCAACTCATGTAAAACAAAACCAAGGAAATTTCCAAGCTTACGGAACAGCCTGTGACCAACTAAATTGACCTGTCCAACAGTATGCGTTAAAAATAGGTTTAGTTAAACATATTTGCAGCCTCCTTGTTATTGTAGCAAATTAAAAAAAAAGTGAAAAATGTTTAAGAACCATTGCCCCAACCACCACTCACCCCACCAACACACACACAGTCAGGTGTGCATACATAAAAAGACACAATTGCCAATTTCAAATAACCACACATGCCAGAGGTAGAGATGCCTGTGCCAGGGGAGGGCTGGCAGCCTTAGGCCTGGGGGGCAAGTCCAGTCAAGTGGCCCATTGAACCACCGAATCAGCTCACCATCCATGCCCACCTGGTTTTACAAAGGATATTAATGTTATGAAGCAAGACAAATATGATATGTGGTAATGTAATTTAATGTTAATAGAAAAAAAAGGAGGTTTAACAAAAATAATGCATCAATGCAGCTCATCAGTACCCACCAATGCAGCCTCATCAGAGCCTATCAGCTTAGCCTCATCAGTGCCCATCAATGCAGCCTCATCAGTGCCCATCAATGCAGCCTCACCAGTGCCTATCAAATGATGCAACCTGATCAGTGCCCATCAATGCAGGCTCACCAGTGCCCATCAGCACAGCCTGATCAGTGCCAATCATTGCAGCTTGATCAGTGCCCATGAATGCAGTGCAATTAGTGCACATCAAAGCAGCCTCACCAGTGCCCATCCAATGCAGCCTGCAATGCAGAGAGAGGAGAGACACCGGAGATCCCCGTTTACCTGGCGCGGCCGCTGTCATATGAAGTCCCGCCTCCTGGACCGGCTCCTATGATAGACATCACCAATGTGCTGTCTATTATAGAAGCTGGTCCAGGAGGTAGGACTTTGTAAGTGGGAGATCCCCGCTCTGTGTAATCCAGCGGCGCTCCCCCGGAGGCAGCCCAATGGGCCCAGCGGGATCCATGGTAGGGCCAGCCCTGGGTGCCCCCCCCCTTTTTCTGAAGTTAGTTGGAGGCTGCGCCCCTGGCCCCTGCTTCCTTCCTCCACAAGAAGAAAAAAGTGTAAGCGGGCAGTGGCCATCGGCCATTTTGAATGTAAGTTAGGATGGCCTGGGGGGCAATTTGGTGTTTGTTGACATCCATCGCAGCAAGAAGTCATCTCACTCTTGGCCACATCTGTACATTACAGCCCCATAGAAGTCTATGTAGTATGGACAAAAGACCCCCTAGCGGGGATTTTTTAGGGCATGAGTACAGACTACTAGAGGGTCTTTTGTCCATGCTATTTAGTTACTAGGGATGCGGGCATCACTCTGCTCCCCCATTTAACGGCAAATCAGTCTACATAGAAGTCTATGGGGGCTAACCCCTTTGTCTTTCGGCCTTGCAGCTAGATTTGTAACCCTTTCTATTATTATTATTCGATAAACTTAAATCTATGATTATCCATTCCTAATTCAGGGAATACCTTGCTATGGTATTCAGAGCTGTGTTTGTCCATATTACTGGGGTTTAAATCTTATTGACAATTACTAAATATTTTATCAACCTTTTTTATTTGTGAATCTGTACTAAATCCAGGTCTGTTTTATGGTTTTTGCAGGTGCACCCCTGACCGGAGCCATCTTTAACCCTGCCCTGGCCTTCGCAGTTGTGTTCTTTTGTCATGGGAACACCTACTTGCTGAATATCTTTGTCTACTGGATTGGACCTCTTATTGGTGAGTCAAATGTTGTTGGGTGGAAATGGAGTGGATATTGGGCCTTATTTATTAAAAGCTGAACTGCAGCCTTACCTTTAGTCTTCCCTAGTTAACATTTCTAAATATAATTTTTTTCTGTGGCTTCCTAACTCCGAGAGCGTTAAAGAGGAAGTAAACTTCCTTTACTGCCTTTTACCTATAGGTAAGCCTATAATAAGGCTTACCTATAGGTAGTGTAAATATCTCCTAAATGTACACAGTTTAGGAGATATTTACATTATATGCAGCCAATGACATCACTGGCGCATGCTCTCTGAAGGAATGGCCACCCCTGCTGTTCCTTCCGAGCGCTGTGCCGTTAATGGTGGCTCCCGTGTGCATGCATAAGAGTGACGTCATCACGGCACCAGCCAGTCACAGAGCCAGAGCCCGTGAACCCGGAAGCAAGACGGGTGAAGATGTAAGTGGCTGCAGCACTGACATTGCGGGGCTGGAACAGCTTCGTTTTAAGATAAGTTTCACATAACGTGCTAGTACACGATGCATACTAGCACATTATGACTTTACCTTGCAGGGGGGGAAAAAATTGTCCAGCAGTATAAAACCGCGTTATTAATAGTCATCATTCTGCACCTGTTATTCTGATAGGATTCAGTGTCCTAGTGTCAGGATGACTAACAGCAACTCAATGAACCCTATCAGACAGCAGGGAAGTTGGGTTGTTGAGAACTGAGTACCTCTTTTTTTCTAAGATGGTTCCGTAGAGCAAGTGCCCCCTTAAATAAAAAGTAGCCCTAGGTGTCATAGAGCACGCACCTCCTCAAATACTGTATTCTTTTTCATATGGGTTCACATTTTCTTCTATAGAGCAAGCATCCCCTCAAATACTGTAACTTTAGTCATATGGGCTCATCTTTTCTTCTAAGGTGGCCCCAGATCTTTTCTTCTAAGGTGGCCCAAGGTTCTGTAGAGTAAGTGTCTCCTCAAATACTGTACCTTTATTCATATGGGCACAGCTTTTTTTCTACAGTGGCCCTAGGTGTCATAGAGCACGCACCTCCTCAAATATTGTATTCTTCTTCATATGGGCTTATGTTTTCTAAGGTGGCTCAAGGTTCCATAGAGAAAGTGTCTCCTAAAATACTGTACCTTTATTCATATGGGCTCATCCTTTCTTCTATGGTGGTTCCAGGTTGCATGGAGCAAGCGCCTCCCTCAAATATTGTAACTTTATTCATATGGGCACAGCTTTTTTTCTACTGTGGCCCTTTTTCATATAGGCTTATGTTTTCTTCCATAGAGCAAGCATATCTTTTAATATTGTAACTTTATTCATATAGGATCATATTGTCCTCAAAGGTGGCCCCAGGTTTTTATTGAGAAAGCATTTACTCAAATGCTATAACTTTATTTACAGGGTCTCAATCAACCCAAGTGGGTCCCAGGTTTCTTAGAGCAAGCACCTCCTCAAATACTGTAATTTTATTCATATGGGCAAACCTTTTTTTCTAGTGTGGCCCCAGATTTCATATAACAAATGACTCCTCATGTACTATATCCTTATTCATATGGGCTCACCTATTCTGCCATAGAGCAAGTGTCTTCTCAAAAACTGTAACTTTATTCATATGGACTCCTCTTTTCTTCTAAGGGTCCCCGGTTTCATAGAGCAAGAACTTCCTTAAATACGGTTATATTCATATGGGCTCATCTTTTCTTCTAAGGTGGCCCCAGGCTTCATAGAGCACGCACCTCCTCAAATACAAATATAAGGTAGCCCAGATTTCATAGATTAAGCACCTCCTCAAATACAATAACTTTATTCATATGGGAACACCATTTTTTCTAAGGTGGTTCCAGGTTTAATATAGTAAGTGACTCCTCAAGTACTGTATCCTTATTCATATGGGTTCACCTTTTCTTCTAAGGTGGCCCCAGGCTTCATAGAGCAAGCACCTCCTCAAATACTTTAAATGTATTAATATAGGCACACTTTTCTTTCTAAGGTGGCCCCAGGTTTCATATAGCAAGCGATTCCTCAAATACTGTAATCTTCATATGGGAAGATTTTTTCATCTAATGTGGTCCCAGGTTCTTTAGCACAAGCACCTCCTCAAATACTATGAATGTATTCATATGGACTCATTATTTCTTATAAGGCAGCCCCAGGTTAAATAGAACAAGCACTTAAACTTTGGGAACTCTATTATGGAAATATCAACCAAAGCTTTCATTGTTTATGGCTTGCCCACTTATTTTGGGCTTTCCTGTTGGCCAGTGAGGCTGCCCATTTATTGGTTACTAAAACAATTCGGGAGGAAACAGGCTAGGTGTCAATCATCAGCATTCTGGTAATACTTTTCTATTTGGGTATCTGTCATGAGGTACCATCCGCCTGGTGCGTTACGCCCCTCCGCGCTTTCTCAAAGGATCCTAACTAAAGGCACTCTATAATATAAATATCAACCAGCACGTTTGTTGTTTATGTCTGGCCCACTTGTTTTGTTGTTTTCTATTGGCCAGTGAGACTGCCCATTTATTGGCCACTAAAACCGTTCAGGAGGAAACATGCTAGGTGTCAATCAGCAGCTCTCGGGTAATATTTTTCCATTTGGGTATCCTGGGGTGCTTTGACAATTTACCAAGGATGCAGACAGGCAGCTGAAGATGGATCTGGGGCTACCTTGAAAGGTAAGGTTTGCTCACAAATTCTCATTAAAGGTTCAGTCCACCAAAAAGTGATCTTTTAGCAATAGATGGACCTTGGGCTGCTTTTTTCTGTCTTCGATAACCAAACAGTGAGACCTTCCTGCCATAGACTGGTCCTGTCCACCTGAGAGTTATGGGTGTTTCCATCCACCTTTTTGTGTTCCAGCTCCTTCTGATTCATTTATAAAATGAATAATCCAGCAGACAGATTGGAAGCCCTCATAATAGGCAGAACATGTGTGCAGATTTGGGGACTCAACAAAGCCATCTCAGTAGAGTTCCTGAGAAATAAAGAATCTATCAGGTAATTTAAATCCCCACCATCTACCAAAATCTAAAATATCAATTATTGGCAGACTGGCCCTTTAAGGTTTTTTTTTTGTTTTTTTAATAATAGAAAGGTTTGAAATTTGCCCAAAAAAGTGTACATGTTGTGTTATATTGCTTATCTAAATACAATTGTAGCTCATTACAATTTTTTTTACAATATCACAAGCATTAGATGACCTTTTTCCATCTTGTTACAGGGGCGGCAATCTCCTTCTTGCTTTTGGAGTACATTCTTCCAAAATTTAAACTGACTAAAGTATCTTCAGAACGAGTGAAAAAGGATTAGGCTATGGCTGGAGTTTGTGCAGTCAAGACCTGAACGAATGGCTTTCATTGGTTTCCTCTTAATGCCATGAAGTTTTGGGTACATGTGTTCCTCAACTTTTTTTAACAGACTTGATATTTGTGCTATTCATCTTTTTTTAATAGACTCTGTGTTTTGTTTACTTCCAGATAAACTGTGAAATTTGGGACTAAGTTGGCTCCTATGCAAATCTGAATAATCAAATTTAGGAGGTCGAATGTATATATCAAAAAGGCTTCCTACATTTTGCACAGGGTGTATCATGTTTTACAAGATAAATTCATGTTCTCATGGCTGCAGTGGCATTTTGGTGCCTATGACGCTAAAACGCACAGAATGCTACAGCTTGTGTGTCCTCAACTGGTGGGATCCTCAGGTTATCTGTCCCGCTTATAAAGGAATATCAGGTTTTAGCATTTTAAAGGGGACATTCAGTTATTAATAGTACCTGGTTTTTACGATTGTAGCACATAGGAGTCAAATTTTTGGGGTATCTGAGGCCTCCAGTATTTTGGTCTTTACATTGCTTGCCTTTTTTATAATAGTGTTACCAGGGTTTAGCACCTTGATGGGATTTCCACAATTAAACAAAAAAACCCTTCATATATTTTGTATTATTATGTGTATGTATACTGAGGATTCCTACAATATGGAGATGCTTGCCTTTTGAGAAAGCAACCTCATCATCTCAAAATTCACTCTCTCAGAATAAAGCTCTGGCCACATCAACCTAAACAACAGAACAGTGATGGTTCTCATTATCTAAGTCAGGGGTCTTCAAACTTTCAAAACTTGGACTATAAGGAAATATTCGCCCTGTCTATTGGACTCCTAGGGTGGTCAACTCC
>BLSH010433815.1:679574-692847 GCA_018402905.1 Glandirana rugosa | reverse complement strand
TTGTTGACCACCATCATTATCTAAGGCCAAACCTGTCCTCAGCATTTGACACATTAGGGGGAGATTTATTAAAACTGGAGAGTGCAAAATCTGGTGCAGCTCTGCATAGAAACCAATCAGCTTCTAGGTTTTTTTGTCAAAGCTTAATTGAACAAGCTGAAGTTAGAAGCTGATTGGCTACCATGCAGAGCTGCACCAGATTTTGAGTATTTCAGTCGTAATAAATCTCCCCTATTGTATTGGAAGAAAGTGATAAGTGGCAAATGAGCAGACATAGAATAGCCAAATTTACTGAACAGAAGGGGCTCTTTTATGTTGTTGTAATAAATGCAGAGACCGGGGAATGGGGGGGGGGGGTACTTGCTTTTTTAAACAAGGTCATTTATCTAAAAAATAGTGTAAACCAGTCTTTAGAATCTTAAAAAACTTTTAATTATTACTTTTAGATTAAGTAGATGATTTTTTTTAACATTTAAAGCATTTCTACATCTAAGGGCCCATTCACACTTAGCTAGCCACTTCATTATTGCATTTAGATAGCCTCTTCATCATTGCATTAAGATAGCCTCTTCATTTTGAATGGGCAGCCCGGCCATTGCACCAGAATGGGCAAAAAACACACATGCAGCATTTTTTCCTCGATGTAGCGCTCGAAAACGCATTGGCACTACATTGCCTTAATGCATGGGGTGCCATTCAAAATGAACTGCAGAGGCTTAGTAGTGTCACCTACCTGACAATATAGACATAGAGGTGTGGCAATCACAAGAATAGCCAAACAGTTATAAATCTTTTGTCAGGTAAAGCCATATCATTGATATATTCTCTTCAAGAATAAAGAAAGACATAAACGTGTTGTATGCAAAATACACAATCTGTTATTATGAATGTATACATGGGATTGTGCGTCCGTCATCACATCGGTGACACATTAAAGTGTCTTATGAGCACACAGCCTTATTCCACTTCCGTGCCTCTGTGTGACATTTCCATGTACTGATTGTAGGACACTGATGTGATTTATGGTGCCTTAAACTTTGTTAAAGAACTGTACTGCACATTTTTCTATGTGGAACTACATTTGAAAAATGACTAGAAATGTGTTTTTTAAGCTAAATAAAAAAATTTTAAAACTGCAGAATGTTGTTTATGAAAAAGTAATTCAAGTTTCAAAAAGTATTAAAGCTTTTAAAGTATTACAGTTTTAAATAATGCATGCATGCACACTTACAAAGCTATGGAGTGCAGTGGTGGCTGGTGCTCAATATTTTGGGGCATCTCTTCACCCCCCCCCCCCCCCCGTGAGATGGACGGGAAGGCGGCGATCAGTGGCCTTACCTTAGGAGGCCGATGACAAGGTGGTGCTGGGACGGGGTAGGTCTCCTGGAAGCTTAAAGAGGCTGTTGCTGCCCCTCCGCCCCTCCACCTGCTGCTCCTTGCTCCAGCTTGCCGAGGGAAGAGCCGAGGCCATTGCTTCTCCTCCCAGCCGAACAGGAAGTGGGTCCTGAGATCCGATTGGCTGGGAGTCCTAAAACACCCTGGCCAATCGGGTCTCAGGACCTGCTTCCTGATTGGCCGGGAGGAGAAGCAGGAAGACATTAGCGAGGGTTCATTCACTATTGTCGCATAACTGGGTGGGCTCAGGGCGCAGTGTTCTGCGCCCCAAGCCCACCCTTTTTGAAGCCAATTAGAGCCTCAGGCTCTAAACATGTTCTTCAAAAAGAAAAAAAACCCTATTGAAATCCATGCATCCGGAGCCCCGTATGTAGATTAGGGGCCGGGCGCATGGATTAGAGGTGTGGTGCCCCTGCGCCCCTAATGGAGCGTCCGTTACTGATGGGGCGTATTTATTACGGTGCAGAGGTATTCATCCTGTACAACTGCATGCATATTCATTCTGTGCAAATGGGGAGCAAAAACAAATGTCCTCAGGCTGTTTGCTCTCCAGGTGAAATGTATTCATTCACAGGAATTATGGAAATACTGCATTATCGCTACTAGAACGAACCTACATGCAGTTTTATAGGATGAGTAGCTCTGCAATTTTTTAACAAATACACCCCTTTGTGTCTTGTGGCTTTTGCAAAACAGCAGGGACAGCACTGAACCTGGGATTTTCTATGACCTCTTGGCTTCAGCTCTGCTGGCTGCACAGCACAGAGGTCATAGACTTTCCACATCCACTTTTTAATATGTAATTTTGCTCCTACATTTGCATAAGGGGTGGGAACAATCACTTGCACAGAACAAAGCGTGGCTAGGGTTGCCACCCGTACAGTCCGGGTTTTCAATCATGTGCCCGGGTTTCAGACTGCCTGATACCCGGACACATTATTCAGCCTAGGCTGTGGCTCCCAGGCAGGATTGCTCGGTGCAGTTGTAAGCCGAGAGTGTCTGTTACACCCTCTCTCACACTGCCCAGACCCAGACCCTTCCTCTCTCTCTCTCTCTCTCTCTCTCTCTCTCTCTCTCTCTCTCTCTCTCTCGAGAGAGAGAGAGAGAGAGAGAGAGAGAGAGAGCTGGATCTGTACCTCCTCCTGCCCCTCTCCTCCTGTGTCTGCCTGCCCACACTCCAATCCCTGGCAGTGCTATATTTCTCTCAGTGCTGTGCAGGGGGATATGGGTGGGAAATTTGAAGCCCAGGCCGCAGCTAAATCCTGCATGATAGATGCCATAGTTTGAGCCTCCACCCTGAGGTGAGTGAGTTCACCATCCATCCCCTGCCTGTGACTGAGTGTCTCCCATCCCTCCCTTCTCTCTCTTCTGCCCCTGAGTTAGTACACGAATGTAAGGGGTACTCTGATGTAAGGGGTGCTCTGCAGACTCTGATATAAAGTGTGTTTTGGTGAGCAGAGACCCCCTTACATCAAAGTTCCCCTTTACACCAAAGTCCACAGCTTTCCCCCTTATATTAGAGCCCCCCTTACATCAGAGTTCCCCTTTAGATTAGACTCCGCAGAGCTCGCCCTTACAGTGTAAGTGGAATTTCTGCAGCCTTAGAGGTAAGGGGGAACACTGCAGATTAAGATGTAAAGGGAAAACTCTGCAGACTCTGATGTAAGGGGGGCTCTGGGAACCCAGATTTAAGGGGAATGATGGGGACTATGATGTACAGTCAGGTCCATAAATATTCGGACATTGACACAGTTCTAATCTTTTTGGCTCTATATACCACCACAATGGCTTTGAAATAAAACAAACAAGATGTGCTTTAACTGCGGACTCTCAGCTTTAATTTGAGGGTATTTACATCCAAATCAGGTGAACGGTGTAGGAATTACAAAAGTTTGTATATGTGCCTCCCACTTTTTAAGGGACCAAAACTAATGGGACAATTGGCTGCTCTTCCATGGCCAGGTGTGTGTTATTCCCTGATTATCCCATTTACAAGGAGCAGATAAAAGGTCCAGAGATCATTTCAAGTGTGCTATTTGCATTTGGAATCTGTTGCTGTCAACTCTGAAGCAAGCCATCATTAGGCTGAAAAAACAAAACAAACCCATCAGAGAGATAGCAAAAACATTAGGTGTGGCCAAATCAACTGTTTGGAACATCCTTAAAAAGAAAGAACGCACCGATGAGCTCAGCAACACCAAAAGACCCCGAAGACAACGGAAAACAACTGTGATGGGTGACAGAATAATTATTTCCCTGGTGAAGAAAACACCCTTCACAACAGTTGGCCAGATCAAGAACACTCTCAAGGAGGTAGGTGTATGTGTGTCAAAGTCAACAATCAAGAGTAGACTTCACCAGAGTGAATACAGAGGGTTCACCACAAGATGTAAACCATTGATGAGCCTCAAAAACAGGAAGGCCAGATTAGAGTTTGCCAAACAACATCTAAAAAAGCCTTCACAGTTCTGGAACAACATCCTATGGACAGATGAGACCAAGATCAACTTGTACCAGAGTGATGGGAAGAGAAGAGTATGGAGAAGGAAAGGAACTGCTCATGATCCAAAGCATACCACCTCATCAGTGAAGCATGGTGGTGGTAGTGTCATGGCGTGGGCATGTATGGCTGCCAATGGAACTGGTTCTCTTGTATTTATTGATGATGTGACTGCTGACAAAAGCAGCAGGATGAATTCCGAAGTGTTTCGGGCAATATTATCTGCTCATATTCAGCCAAATGCTTCAGAACTTATTGGACGGCGCTTCACAGTGCAGATGGACAATGACCCGAAGCATACTGCGAAAGCAACCAAAGAGTTTTTTAAGGAAAAGAAGTGGAATGTTATGCAATGGCCAAGTCAATCACCTGACTTGAATGCGATTGAGCATGCATTTCACTTGCTGAAGACAAAACGGAAGGGAAAATGCCCCAAGAACAAGCAGGAACTGAAGACCGTTGCAGCAGAGGCCTGGCAGAGCATCACCAGGGATGAAACCCAGCGTCTGGTGATGTCTATGCATTCCAGACTTCAGGCTGTAATTGACTGCAAAGGATTTGCAACCAAGTATTAAAAAGTGAAAGTTTGATTTATGATTGTTAATCTGTCCCATTACTTTTGGTCCCTTAAAAAGTGGGAGGCGCATATACAAACTGTTGTAATTCCTACACCGTTCTCCTGATTTGGATGTAAATACCCTCAAATTAAAGCTGAAAGTCTGCAGTTAAAACACATCTTGCTCATTTAATTTCAAAGCCATTGTGGTGGTGTATAGAGACAAAAAGATTAGAATTGTGTCGATGTCCCAATATTTATGGACCTGACTGTATGTGGGGCCCTGGTTACCAGAGACCCCTTTACATCAGAGTTCTCCTTTACAACAGAGTCTGCAGTGTTCCCTCTTACATCAGAGTTCCCACAGTACATCAGTGTTCCTCTTTAAATCAGAGTCCCCAGAGTTCTCCCTTACAATAGCGTCTGCCAAGTGCCTCCTTACAGTGCATTCGGATGTAAAGGGGAACTCTGCGGATTCAGATCTAAAGGGGAACTCTGCGGATTCAGATCTAAGGGGGTGCTCTGCGGATTCAGATCTAAAGGAGAACTCTGTGGATTCAGATCTAAAGGAGAACTCTGTGGATTCAGATGTAAAGAGGAACTCTGTGGATTCAGATGTAAAGGGGAACTCTGATGATTCAGATGTAAGGGGAAACTAGAGATTCAGATGTAAAGGGGAACTCTGTTGACTCTGATGTAAGGAGGGACTCTTGTGATTAATTCTATATGATTTGAAATGTTATTTAATCAAAAAAAATATATGTATAGTATATACTACATTTAAAAAATTGCCATGCATTGCATTGCACAGAGGTAATGAATTTAAAGTGGAACTTCACTCTACCAATCAAGAATGACTATTTTGAATCCTTATGCTGCTAGCATTAGTAAATAGATAGGAAAGCATAACATATTTACTTGTTTTAATTTGTTTTTTACATTTCTTTAGTTACTTACTAGTTTCCAGGGCTAGGCAAATGATGTCTCAGCTAAGAACACCCTCCTTGCTGCATGTGAGCTAAGGGTAGCTGGATTCCAAGAAGTAAATGCTACATGAATCATCTGCCCTTACCCAAGATGGCCACGGCCAGAAATGCTAGGGGGGCGTTTTTAAAGTGATTTCTCAGCAAAATAAAGCCTGGAGACATGGATAGATGGGCGAGTTTTCTTTGAATATTAAAAATGATTTAAATAGTGCTTTTGGTTTGTGATGCTAATGTACTACAAAAATAAAGAAAATTGCTGTGCTCTTCTACAAGTGTTCAGGTTTGGCAACCCTAGGCGTGGACCTTCCCAGTAGACATGCACACTACCGAAAAATTTGTTTAGTTCTGTTTTCGTTTCATTCATTTGTTTGTTTTTTCGTTTATCAGATCATTCGTGATGATCGACATTTGTTACTTTGGATAATTCGTAACTTCGGATGCATTCGTATCAGCGTGGATTTAATTTAAATCACAATTTAAAGTGGTTGTCAACTCTCCTTTAAAAAAACCTGCAAAACAAAGGCATAATGAGCTAGTATGCAGCACATACTAGCTCATTATGAAATACTTACCTTGGAACGAAGCTGTTGCAGCGGTCTCGGCACACCGCTGTGACCGACGACATGCTTCTTTCGGGTCCGCGGTTCCGGCCAATCACAGCGCGGGCTCCAGCGCTGTAATTGGCCGGAGCTGCGCTGACGTCACTCCTGCGCATGGGAGCCGCCTGTTACGGCACATTTACTGAAGAAGCGGAACCCTGGGCCACCCTGGGGCCGCTTCTTCAGTGCCCATGTGGCGATGACGTTGGCACATGTAGATACAGGGGATATCTCCTAAACGGTGCAGGTTTAGGAGATATCTCCTGGACCTACAGGTAAGCCTTATTATAGGCTTACCTGTAGTTTAAAGTGGTTGTCTAGAGTTGACAACCATTTTAAGGCCCCTTTCACACTTGTGCGAGTTGTCCTGCGACTTGGGACTGCAAAGTCGCATGCCAAGTTGTTCCCCATTATTTCCAATGAATGCCAACTTCAAAGCAGTCCCTGCATTACTTTGGCCCAACTTTGATGCAACCTGAGGTCCATAGACTTCAATGTTAAACCCTCAAAGTCTCATGCAAATCGCACCTGAATAATATAAATGTGACTTCTGTAATATGTTTTAATTGTGCCAAAGTTGCAACAAAGTCAGACCAAAGTCGTACTGATCCCAAATTGCGGTAAAATTGCGTTGCGCAAGTGTGAAAGGGGCCTAAATCATGATTTGAATCACTTGTAAAAAGGCTTGATTTAAATCATAATTTTTAAAGAGCAACTGCCATCTCTGTCCTACAGCGACTCCTCCTGTGACCTGCTGTTGAGTCATTGACAGTCCCATTCACTTTAATGGGATGGCTGATGATGTGGCAGTGACACAACAAGGTGAGGGACGTGGCAACAGCTGTTGATTGGATGCCCGCTAACAGGCGCTGCCATGATGGATCTGAAAGGACAGGTGCTCTTTAAATGTAAGGACTCATTCTTGCTTTAATATTTGCAAACAAAATGAAGGTTTCCTATTTAGAATAATAAGCTGTCAGGTTAGTAAAACAGCGATATCAGAACCGATTCAATCATACAGTTTGTAGTGTACATAGATTTTCAAAACAATGGGATAAAGGAATATTCCTGAACTTTGTTATATCTCATGGTTGCTGTGAAATTGTGTGAATGCATCAATGCAGTGCATGTTATCTCAGCCTGCAGAGCTTGGATTCATTGAATGAGTTTACCAAAAAGTTAAATATTGCAGAATATACAGCCTCATGCTACATAACTAAGCTCCATTCCATGGTGAATAAATCCTTAATGTATCTTTAGATAGAAAATTCCAATAAAAATGTAAATCGAATCTGTCCTAAATTAGCTGCTATGGCGCAGGGAGCTGAAGAGAAGAATTACTGACTTCAGCTATTTTACCTATAATTTAATAGTTTATGATAATAATAATAATAAAAATGATAATAATGGTTAATAATTTAATTATAATAGAAAATACGAAAAACAAAAATTATCCAAATGTAATCGATTTGTTAAACTCGTAGTTTGAATCGTTTTTCGTTCTTTTGGATTTTTGGATTTTCGCATTTTCCTTCTTTCCGACAATTCGTTTTCATACGCATTCGTCACAAGAGTCTTTCGTTCGTTCCGATGCTTCCGAATGAACGAACATGCCGAATTTCGTCCGAAAACAAATTCATAACGAAAGGAATTGCACATGTCTACTTCCCAGTTCTGTCCCTGTGTTTTCCCTTCTGGGTTGTTAACAGCTACTTTATTTAAAATCTTAGTCATCCTTGAGCAACATTTTAGTAAAAGCACCAAAATTATTATAATAAAAAAGTGCATTCACTAGATTTTTTTTAGGTCTGCAGAGCATTGCAACTTCAATAAGTGCAGTGCAGTGGCTCAATCAGTGGTTACCTCCAGCCTCGGGTGTGTAGAGACGTATGGGCCTGGCTGGGGGAATGGCTGCTGAGCTACAGATCGTCAAGGGAGAAAAGATCGTTGGCACGCTCTCCGCAAGTCCCATGTGACACACTGGCAAACAGGACTTGCAGTTATTGTTAGCAAACAATACTCAGCCTGGATGATATGGATGAGAAGGCAGAGCCATGCACAACCCTGCAAAATCTTTAAAGAGAGTCTTTCATAAAAGTCACCCCATGTTTTAGGTGAGGGTGCATTTTTAGGACGATGTGTTATACCATGATTGCGGTTATACCTTAAATTTGGGTCTAACCTGAAACATGGTATAGAACATGAACGATACCTTTAACCACTTAACCACTTCCATACCCGGCCTGTTTTTTGGGTTCTGTGTTACGAGTTAAAAACAGGTATTTTTGCTATAAAATTACTTAGAACTCCCAAACATTATATTTTTTTTTCTAACACCCTAGAGAATAAAATGGCGGTCATTGCAAAACTTTATGTCACACCGTATTTGCGCAGCGGTCTTCCAAGCGTGCATTTTTTTGAATAAATTTATTTTTTTCATTAAAAAATTAGAAAACAGTAAAGTTAGGTCAATTTTTTTCCATATTGTGAAAGATAATGTTACGCCGAGTAAAATGGTACCCAACACGTCATGCTTCAAAATTGCGTCCACTTGCGGAATGGCGACAAACATTGCAACTTAAAAATCTCTATTGGCGACGTTTAAAAAATTCTACAGGTTAGCAGTTTTACGTTACAGAGAAGGTCTAGTGCTAGAATTATTGCTCTCGCTCTAACGATCGCGGCGATACCTCACATGTGTGGTTTGCACACCGTTTTCATATGTGAGCTCGCAAGGACCGTGCGCTTTAAACATTTTTTTTTATTTATTTATTTATTTCCCTTATTACTTTTTATTTTTACACTGTTCTTTAAAAAAAAAATTCCTTGTAATAGAAAAAAGCATGACAGGTCCTCTTAAATATGAGATCCGGGGTCAAAAAGTCCTCACATCTCATATTTACACTGAAATGCAAAAAAAAAATTAAAAAAAATTGAAAAAAATGACAGGCCAAAAAAAAAATAATGGGCCCTTTAAGACCTTTGGGCGGAACTGACTTCTGGCGTCATTTCCGCCCGGCCGTACTATGGAGCCGAGTGAGTGGCTTCAGCCACTCAGTCGGATCCCGAACACTGAGGGGAGAGGATCGGATCGTCTCCGCCGGCGGGTCCGGTAAGCGGCAGAGATGACCGGAAAGCGGCGGGAGGGGGCACTTCTCCCGCCGCTGATAAAAGTGATCTCGAGGAGAATCGGAGCTCTGAGGTCTGAAGAAAAAACCGGTATCTGAATGGTGCCTGCAGCTGCAGGCACCATTCAGATATCACTTCTCAAAGGCAGGACGTCATAGTACATCCACCCTTAGAGAAGGGGTTAAGGACCGGAAGGATTTCCCACTGTAGGACCAGAGCACTTTTTGCGATTCGGCACTGCGTTGATTTAACTGACAATTGCGCGGTCACGCGAAGTTGTATCCAAACGAAATTTGTGTCCTTTTCCCCCCACAAATAGAGCTTTCTTTTGGCGGTATTTGATCACCACTGCATCATTTCTGATCACCGCTATAAACAAAAGAAGAGCGACAATTTTTAAAAAAAAACAATATTTTTTACTTTTTGCTTAACCACTTGCCGACCGCCAACCGTAGGTTGACGGCGACAGGGTGGTTCGTTATCGCAAATCGCCGTCATACGACGGCGGCTGCGATAACGCTCACTGTGTTCGGGGAGGGCCAGGGAGCGGGTGCGGCGGCTTCGATTGCCACCGGCTACCCGCGATGGCCCCCCCGGAGTGAAAGAATGGAGGTCTGTGTATGTAAACACGGACCTCCGCTCTGTGAAGGGGGAAGGGCTGTGATCACAGCCTTTCTGTATACGGAGGCTGTGACCACTTCCCTTCCCCTGCTAGGGCAGTCCCCCCACAGTAAGAACACGCCCAGGGAACACAGTTAACCCTTAGAGCGCCCCCTGCAGTTTAACCCCTTCACTGCCAATGGCATTTACACAGTAATCAGTGCATTTTTATAGCACTGATCGCTGTATAAATGCCAATGGTCCCAAAAAAGTGTCAAAATGGTCCGACATGTCCGCTGAAATATCGCAGTACCGCTAAAAATCGCAGATCGCCGCCATTACTAGTAAAAAATAAATAAATAAATAAAAACCCCAAAAATTAATTCTCATCATCCGTAAACTTTTGCGCAAACCAATCAATAAACGCCAATTGCGATTTTTTTTATCGCAAATATGAGGAAGAATATAAATCGGCCAAAAACGGTGAAAAAAAATGTTTTTTTAGATTTTTTTTTGGATTTGTATTTTAGCAAAAAGTAAGAAATTTGGGTTTTTTTGCAAAATTGTCGCTCTTCTTTTGTTTATAGCGGCGATCAGAAATGACGCAGCGGTGATCAAATACCACCAAAAGAAAGCTCTATTTGTGGGAAAAAAAGGACGCAAATTTCATTTGGGTACAACGTCGCACGACCGCACAATTTTCAGTTAAAGCGACGCAGCGCCGAATCGCAAAAAGGGCTCCGGTCCTAAAGCTGGAAATGCTTTCGGGGCTGAAGTGGTTAAATAGATATCCCAAAAAAATATAAAAAAAACTAATTTATTCATCGGTTTTGGCCGATTTATATTCTTCCTCATATTTGTGGTGAAAAAAAAATTGAGATCGGAGTTTATTGATTGGTTTTGTGCAAAAGTGGCTGCATTTACAGAATATGAGAAATAATTTCTGGCGTTTTTACTTTTTTTTTTTTACTAGTAATGGCGGCGATCTGCAATTTTTATCGGGACTGCGATATTACAGCAGACATGTCGTAAATTTTTTACACTTTTTTGGGACCAATGACATTTATACAGCGATCAGAAATTAAAATAGCCACTGATTACTGTATAAATGTCATTGGCAGTGAAGGGGTTAACCTGCAGGGGGAGATCTAGGGGGTAACTGTGTTCCCTGGGCGTGTTCTAACTGGGAGGGGGCGGGGCTGGCAGGGGCATAAGAGATCTAACTGACCCCAGTGACAGGGATCAGTAGATCTCTTACATGCCGCCTGACAGAGCGGGGAACTGACGTGTTTACATCGGTGGTTCCCCGCTTTTTTTATGTGCCAGGCAATCACGACTCGCCGGCGGACATCGAGTCCCCCCGACCCACGGCCATACTGCTGGATAGCGCAGTGGGCACGAGAGCGCGCCACCTGCTAGCCGCACATGCGTGAGCCGTCCTTTATAGACGGCAATTCACGATATCGTGCCACTCTGTACGCGGTACGAAACCTGTTAAAGTGGGTAACAACAATTGCTGATAAAAGAGGAGAGAAAGAGCTTTAAGGTGGAAATAGAACCACCCTATTAGATGCCCAGTTCCCAACAAGGAAGTTGATGCAGAATTAAAGCACATAAAAAAAGCCATGATTAGCTGGAGGCCACCTAGCTGGATCCCAGCCTGGGGAGTAAATCCTCCGACTCCTGCACCTCCTACTTTATTTGTTCTTATTTTAGAGCCGATTTCACTGGCTTTTGTTTTAAGTGTTTCAGCATCACTGGACACTATTTCCTCCTAAGGTATACCAGATTCTCCATGTTCAGACATCGCAAATACATGGTGAACCGATCACATCTATACTCGATTGTAACACTCTGATTGTGACTTATCACCTATGTAACGCTGTCATATATGAAAAATTCTTCTGTATCCGCTACTTTTTTTTTTTTCTCTCAATAAAAATATTTGAACTGAAAAAAAATAAAAATAAATAAATAATATAGTATAGACAATTGCTACACAAGTCATCTTGTAACTGAATGTTATTAAAAAGTACCTTTCCTTTTCAATCTGCAGCATTATATGGCTATCTGGAGGTGCTCTGTACACAGATCGTGTACAGAATGCCTCCTGATGTCATTTCCGGCTTGTGTGATTGGTGAGATACTCCTAAAGGCCCAAATCACATCTAAAGGGATGCAGACCCTGCCGCTTTCCTCATTAGAGCCCTGCAAGTGCAGCAGCTGATTGATAATTAGAAAATCACTCCCATTAGATTCACTTTGCACATAGACACAGGGGCATCAATAGTGTGGGGCTCTATCTAATCATGGGGGGACTGATCCCTTGGCGGGCACTGCCCCATGAGACTCTCCGCTCTGCAACAATGCAGTCTGGCATGGGAAGAGGCTGCAATAACACCCCCTACATCTGTACTGGCTGCTGCTGCCGCTCCCCCCCCCCCCGTGCGTGATGCTGACGCTGGTGTCACTCTCTAGACTCCACAGTAAAAAAAAAAAATGTGCACAGCATCACCTGACGCTTGCAATAACACCGCTCACGGCGTGCTGCTCCTCATCGGCTCTTCCTTCCCTCCCGTCCACCCCTGGTGATTGTACATGACATCACCTGGGACAGACGAGAAGAGTGGAGAAGCCAGTGGGGAGCAGTGCGCTGTGAGCGGTGTTATTGCAAGCATCGGGTGACGCTGTGCACATTTCTCTTCCGTTCACTGACAGACGCAGCCTTCTTATGACACATGGGTTATGCTCATCCTACTAGGAGTAGACTAGGCAAAAACAAACAAAAGCGTAGGTGGGCCCCTCCCAGGGGGCCGTCCTCACCTCAGCATATAATCCCCCTGCTCTGCATGTAGACCTGGTTCCCTTTGGGATCTGCGGTCTCCTGAAGATTCATCTGATGAAGACCGCTATCAAGAAGCTGGCTGGTGGTATAGAGGATATCTAGAATCCAAATCTTTCCAAATCTAAAACCCACTAGAGCCCAGTGACTAGGTACGCCTGTCCAAGGGCCTGGCCAGCAGCATGCCTCCCCTAGGGGATGGTAAGTCTGCTCCGGTGGCTACCGCTGCGCCCGTCGAGGATTGGTGAGTGGACCCCTCTGCCGCCTTATGGCGTGGAGAGTGGACATCTGGGCAGCTTTTGGTGGTAAGCCGGCCGGTGGGGGCTCAGTAGAGGGACATTTTTGGGGTAATACCCTTGTGAGGTTAAGCCTCCGTTCCCCCCCCTCCCACTCCCCCCAGCCGCAGTACGGCACTGTTGCACTGACCGTTCGACTCTGCACCGACCGTTCGGAGCGCTGTGTTCGGCGGGGCACCGCCATTGAGGTTAGAGCACTGCTCGCTCATGGCCGACCGTGCGGGTGTAATGGCAGCGTCCATTTGTTTGTGAAACCATGCGGTTCTCAGCCTGCGGTCTGGCGGCCTCCGGTGGTAGCTCAAGGAAAGTGGAGATGACTCGGGGGTGGCCGGCCGAATGGTGGTTTTCGACGGGTCTACAGGTGAGAGGT
>BLSH010433815.1:657136-679253 GCA_018402905.1 Glandirana rugosa | reverse complement strand
GGTCACACCTGTGGATCTCTCAGAGGGTGAACCACCCTCAGAGCATGAGGAGAGTCAAGAAACTCTGTCTTCGCGTGATAAGGCGATAGTGGAAGCACTGATCACTGATATCCGCAAGTCCATGCGTCTTGATCCAGCTGGAGAGTCGCATGAGTCCGCTTATGTTTGTGGCCCACTTAAACCGCCTAGGGCCCCTAGGGCTTACCCTTATGACCCATTATTTGAGCAGGCGGTGTTTAAAGAGTGGCGTAAGCCACCAAGTTCTTTTACTTTGCCTAAGGGCTTTGCGGTGCGCTACCCCTTTGAGGAAAGCTTTACTAAGAGATGGGCCTCTCCGGTGGTGGACCCCGCAGTGGCGCGGGTAAATAAAGCAACCACCATTCCCTTGGAGGGGTCTCCTTCCTTTAAGGAAGGGGCCGATCGCCACACAGAGACAGTGTCCAAGGCACTATTCTTGTTGGCTGGATCAGCCATGCGGCCGGCACTAGCAACTGCAATGGCGGCACAGTCGCTGCGGGTGCAGACTACTGCTCTATGCACTAATTTGACTTGTGATTGTGCACAGGCTGAGCTACGAGGTGCACAACATTTGGAGGAGGGGCTCCGCTACATATGTCAGGCTGCTTTGGACCTCCTTCCTATATTGTCAAAAATGTCTGTTTTTTCGATCGTTATCAGACGGGTGCTATGGCTCTGTTCTTGGTTGGGTGATCAGGCTTCAAAGAAAGCACTGGCGGACCTTCCCTTTCAGGGAGAGCGTCTGTTTGGCCCACGGTTGGATGAAATCATTAAGGATTTCACGGGAGGTAAAAGTACTTTTCTCCCAGAGCCTAAACGGCGGGAGTGGCGGCGCAGGCAGGAACCTGTCGCGTCAAATCAGAAGAAGTTTTTTCGGGCATCCGGCTCAGCAGGGAAAAGCTGCAAGACCGGAAAAGCTTTCGCAGGACGCAGTAAAGGGCCCTGGCAGAATAAGTCCGAAAAAGCGAAGGATAAATCCACATCCGCATGATGGGTTGCCCCCACCCACGTCACGGGTGGGGGGCCGGTTACTGGGGTTCGCAGACAGGTGGGCTGCCCGCATCACCGATCGGTGGGTCCTGGAGGTGGTGTCCTCCGGGTACAGGATAGAATTCAGCTCTCTGCCCCCAGAAAGATGTTTCCCCTCAAAGCTGAGGCTCACACAGGAACGCCACCAGGCACTTCTAGGCGCTGTCCGAGCTCTCGCCGAACAGGGGGTGATCATACCGGTGCCCAGGATGGAGAGATTTCACGGATTTTATTCAAACCTTTTTGTGGTACCCAGGGCGGGGTCAGACCAGTTTTGGATCTAAGAGCATTGAATCGCTTCGTGGAGACGAAGAGATTCAGGATGGAATCCATCCGCTCGGTCGTGGTCGCCTTACGCCAAGGGGCATTTCTGGCGTCCTTGGATATCAAGGACGCATATCTCCACGTTCCGATTTGTCTCAGTCTGCGTTTCGCAGTGGGAGATCTGCATTACCAGTTTGTGGCGCTTCCCTTCGGGTTGGCCTCGTCTCCCCGGGTGTTCACCAAGGTGGTGGCCCCGATGTTGGCGCTGCTGAGACAGAGAGGTATCGCGGTGGTAGCGTACCGCAACGATTTACTGCTGAGGGCAGAGTCGGCTACAGCTCTAGAGGAGAACGTGACAATCACGGTAGCCACGTTGGAGGAGTTCGGTTGGCTGATCAACCTACGAAAGTCATCATTGACTCCGACTTGCAGGCTGGAGTACCTGGGTCTGATTCTGGACACGGTACAAGCAAGGGTGTTTCTAACACCAGGCAAGCTACTGACTCTTCAGACAGCAGTGCGAACCCTGTTGTCACGCCAGTGGTTCTCCTTACGGTTCTGTATGCGAGTATTGGGTCTCATGGTGTCGGCATTCGAAGCGGTGCCTTATGCCCAGAGTCACATCCGACTCCTACAGAGGACAATTCTGTCTCAGTGGGACAAGTCTCCCCTATCCCTAGACAGACGGATCAGGTTGGATCAGCAGGCTCGAGGGTCGCTGATTTGGTGGATTCGGGCTCCGGCCATAAGGTTGGGGAAGAGTTTTCCTCCCCTCAATTGGTCGATAGTGACAACGGATGCCAGCCTGTCAGGGTGGGGAGGAGTCCTGGGACAATCCTCCATCCAGGGTCATTGGTCAGTACGGGAAGCTCGTCTTCGGATAAATGTACTGGAACTGAGAGCGATCAGGCTTTGCCTGTCTCATTGGACAGAAAGGATCTACATCCCGGGCGTGGAAAATTGGCAGGCGGATTTTCTCAGCTGCCAGACGCTGGATCAGGGAGAGTGGTCCCTACATCCAGAGGTTTTCCACCAGATTTGCTGCAAATGGGGCACCCCAGAAGTGGATCTGATGGCCTCCAGGTACAATCACAAGGTACAGGCCTTCGTGTGCAGAACAAGGGATCCGTTGGTGGTTGCCTCGGACGCACTGGTAACGCCCTGGGGTCAGTATCAGCTACTAGACATCTTTCCTCCTCTGAAGATTCTACCGCGCGTTTTGCGCAGGATAGAAGCAGAGGGAATCCCGACAATCCTGGTAGCTCCGGATTGGCCGCGGCGTCCGTGGTGCGCCGATATAGTACGGATGGTGACAGATGTTCCATGGTGTCTTCCACTTCGCGAAGACCTGCTGTCTCAGGGGCCCATCTTGCACCCTGCTTTACCCTCGCTGGTTTTGACGGCTTGGCTATTGAGGCTCAGGTATTGAGGGATAGGGGTGTCTCGGACTCCGTAATCCCTACTATGGTTAAAGCTCGTAAGAGCACCTCACGTAAGATCTATCATAGGACCTGGAAGGCCTATATTACCTGGTGCGAGGAGGGAGGAAGGAATCCCCGCTCTTATAGAGTATCCAGAGTGCTGTCTTTTTTGCAGCAAGGACTGGACAAGAACCCGGCGTTAAGTAAGCTTAAAGGGCAGATTTCGGCTCTGGCGGTTCTTTTTCAACGACCATTGGCGTCTCACTCATTGATCCGTACATTTGTACAGGGAGTACGTCATGTCGCCCCTCGGTTACGGTCGCCCTTGGCGCCGTGGGATTTGAATTTGGTGCTTTCTGTGTTACATAAACCGCCATATGAAAAGATCAGGGACATTCCCCTACGCTTATTGTCACAGAAGGTGGCTTTTCTGGTGGCTATCACATCCGCCAGGCGGGTGTCGGAGCTGGCAGCTTTGTCCTGCAGGTCACCCTACTTGGTCCTCCATAAGGACAAGGCAGTTCTGCGGCCTTCACCTTCATTTCTTCCGAAGGTGGTTTCCTCTTTTCATTTAAATGAGGATATTGTTCTTCCCTCATTGTGTCCGCACCCGTCACATCCCAAAGAGGTTGAGCTGCATTCTTTGGATGTGGTGAGGGCTTTGCGGGTATATTTAAGTTCTACAGCTTCTTTTAGGAAGTCTGATTCTTTTTTTTTGCTGACAGAAGGGTCGTGCAAAGGCTTTGCGGCTTCGTCAGCTACCGTGTCTCGTTGGATACGGAGGACCGTGACTCGTGCATATGAGATTCGGGGCAAGGTTCCCCCGTTTCCAGTCAGGGCTCATTCCACCAGGGCAGTTAGTACGTCCTGGGCGTTTAGACACCAGGCTTCGGTGTCCCAGGTGTGCAAGGCGGCTCCTTGGGCCTCAGTGCACACGTTTACTAAGTTTTACAAAGTTGATGTTGTAGCATCCTCGGATGCTGCTTTTGGCCGCAAGGTATTACAAGCGGCAGTTTAGGCGCGGTTAGCGCCGCCTGAGAGGGCGTCTGTTGGGTACATTTGTTATGGTTTGCCCACCCCTCTTGATTGGCACAGCTTTGGGACGTCCCCATGTGTCATAAGAATGCTGCGTCTGTCAGTGAACGGAAGAGAAAAATGGATTTTTTGTATAACTTACTGTAAAATCCTTTTCTCTGAGTTCACTGACAGACGCAGCACCCACCCCTCTGCGTTGGTTTTGTACAGCTTGTTACGAACTGATGTGCTATGCAGAGCAGGGGGATTATATGCTGAGGTGAGGACGGCCCCCTGGGAGGGGCCAACCTACGCTTTTGTTTGTTTTTGCCTAGTCTACTCCTAGTAGGATGAGCATAACCCCATGTGTCATAAGAATGCTGCGTCTGTCAGTGAACTCAGAGAAAATGATTTTACGGTAAGTTATACAAAAAATCCATTTTTTTTTACTGTGAAGTCTAGAGAGTGATACCAGCGCCGGCATCGCGTGGGAGATGGGGGGGGGGGGAGTGGCAGCAGCAGCCAGTAGATGTAGGGGGCCCGGGCCTCAACAGGACTGCAGAAGGCCCCAGGATACTCTCCTGGTCCTCCACCCCCAACGGTGTCCCCCTATTTCCTACATCCCCCACGGTAACCCCATGTCCTCCCCCCATGGTGTCCCCCTGTGACCTCCACCCCCCACGGAGTCTCCCTGTGTCCTCCATCCCCCATGGTATCTACTACTTAGGTAGGAGTTAGTGTGAGATTTTTTTGTGTAGGTGAGGTAAAATTCGGTCAGGCCTGACTTGTGTGCAGGCCTGATTGTTTTGATTCTGAGATGGGAGTGGCTCAGGGTAGGGCTGGGTGATTCACAGATGATGTCACCAAGACCTCCCACTTCTTTCCAGAAGCTTCTGGAGTTTTCTGGAAAGAGAGGTGGGAGGGGTGGTGTGGCCATCTGGGGTATTCTGGGGAGCCCTGACAGATCCCCAATCTGGATTGGCAGGGGGTAGGCCTCCTCAAATACCCAGGGTCAGCCCAGTCAAGCAGGAGAGTTTGGGTGGAAGTGGATGGTGATGGAGTAGTGTGGAGTCTGTCGGGGCCCTGGGGAGCCCCCAGTCTGGGGGGGTGACCTTTTCCTGGGAGAGATTGGATGCATCCAGGAGGAGAGAATAGATCCTGGTGGAGAGGCACAGAGAGAGAGAGTGGAAGAGGACAGTGGGAGAGAGCACCGGGAGGAACTATAAGTCACAGGTGTCGGTGAGTGGCACAGCCTGGGAAGCTGGAGAGGAGGTATGCTGGAGCAGATTGGGGTGAGAGACAGTCTGGGAAGGATGCAGAAGCCAGCATGGGACTGTGGTGTCGCTGTGGCATGGAGAGGGCAGTTGCAGCTGGAAGGGCTGGCAGGGCCTGGAACAGGATGGGCTGGGAGTAGTAGTCCATCAATACTAGCTAGCATATTAGTACTTTGCTACACTCTGGGGGACCAACTGTCCCTGCCTGTAATGGGCGTTCTGGAGGTCCTGCTAACAGAACAGCAGGCCTCACCATGTGCTAGCTAGGCCAGAACCAAGTTTGTGCAGGAGTGTGGAACAGGAGTCTGAGAAGCAAGTGTGTGCTGGAGGAAAAGAAGGAGTTTATATACGGGAGGTGTATATAGAAGGTCAAATTCAAGTTGGAATCAATTCACTGGGCATCCCATAACTTTCCAATCCCTATCAAAGTTCAATCCCCTAATAAACAAAACGAATTACTGGCCTGTTCCATGACTCCAGATGCGTGATGGATGTGATTGAGGGCAGTGTGAAGAGTGGAACCACTACATTCAGCAACCCCCAAGGGGGCAATGGCTACACTATCATCCCCTCTGTTATAATAAATGCTGTGCCCCCACTGTATGTGTTTTCTAAAAAATCCGCCAATAAATACCTTATTTTATTGCGCTGCTCGGCGCTCACGTGGCCGGCTATCTCTCTCCTCTCCTCCGTTTCTCGGCTCTGCCCGCTTTCCTGCCAGACCTGGAGAGGAGAGAGATGGCCGGTCACATGACCGCCGATCGGCGCTATAAAATAAGGTATTTATCTGCAGAATTTTTAGAATACACATACAGTGGGGCACAGCATTTATTTTATCAGAGGGGATGATAGCAAGAACAATATGTGGGTTAACAACCACTTTAACCCTCTTGTACTTTATTGTTTTGTAACTGTATTGTCTCCCTTTCATATTGTAAAGCGCTGCGTAAACTGTTGGTGCTATATAAATCCTAAATAAACGAATGTGTTGCACTGTCATATTATGTGATAAGATGCCTTCTCAATTAATATGTAAAAGGCAAAAAAAGTCCATCCGTATACACTTTAAATTGAAACAAATATATTAAATATAAGAAATCCAGGACAACAGGCAAAAGTTCTCAAGGTGAAGAAAAAGAAGTGTCCTTTTGGAACGAATTCAGAATCTTTGTATTAATATCATTCATTTATATAACATCTTCAGAATGTCCCTATAATAACAATTTTTTTGCTGCCATCAAACCCTCACCTCTGGCGGATCCTTCCATTAGAAGTGTCCTTCGATCTTCAACAGGTGCAGCACCCATTGCTCCCCAAAGGATAGATAGGGCAAATATATCTTCTTACCAGATATTTAGACCTTTCAAGGTCTGTATGCGCATTAGTGAGCAATCACCCCTCACTTCGGGTATAAACCACCTTAGCTCTGTTCAGCCTGCCGGTGATGCAAATCCCCACATTTATTGTTGTTTAGGGAACGTCAAACACGGTCATATGCCAAACAAAAGGGGAAACAAACTCATTGCGCAGCATTCACTAAAATCACAAGAGTTTATTAAAGGGTCTACTTACAGCAAAGATGTATAAATAGTCTTATTGGAAACAAGCATTCATCAAACAAGTGCCACGACATCATTGCTGTTCCATGCCTAGCCTGACGTACGTTTCGTCCAATTGGACTTTTTCTGTGAGGCAGTAAGGGATATATAAATGCTATATAAATCCTGTATAATAATAATACTAATAATAAATATCTAGCAGAACTAACAATCATTAATTCGAAATTCTAAAAGCTGAATTAGTGTATAGTTACTGAGTTATTGCCATGTGCAATATTTCAGCTTTACTGGATTCAGCTGTATTTTAAAACACATTAGATCTTTTGAATTATTCAGAGACACTTTACATATAAAACCTCTTACCTCTACCTTTTATTTTCTTTATCACAGCCCCAGACCAGTTTAAACACCGCTTGTTTACTTTCAGCTTGTCTGAAGTCTGCACTGTAATTGCAGACCAGGACTGAGGACCAAGGAAGCTATCTGTTTAGCTTTTTGTGATAAGTGGTACATTTGTCTACTGTAACACATGAAGGGCACGTACTTGGATATGGAATCAGTTTAAGTGTACTGGTTCTTTAGAATCCTGACTGGAGTTCTCCTTTAAATTATAGATGGAGAAACAGCAGCCAGTGTGAGTTTGTCTTATGCACAGCTCAAGTTCCGGTCACTGGGATCACTCACATCCCATGGCTGAGGCCACTTTAGCCCCCATTAACAGATCTTTATTGATGTAGTAGGCTTCAAGGTTTTCTTCAATGACATAAGCATTTTCTGCATTCTGTTGTGTCATACTAAGAACTCTCTGTGCATTAACTCCTACCCTGCCAGACATTTTTTTTTTCAATTTTGCAAATGCACAATAAACAGGCATATTATGGACTTGAGAATTCACAAAACATCCCCAAATATGATTTTATATATATATATATATATATATATATTGTATATATAGTATATATCTATATCCAATGGAAGCATCAGACACATCTGTTAACTGCCAGCAGTGGGCAGCAGAAAACAACTTGCTTCAGAGGCGGTGAAGACTGAGTAGTGGAATCTTTGCTACTGCAACTAGCAAAGGAGGAGTTTGAGTAGACTATGCCATGAGATCAGAGGCGAAACTAGAACCTTCAGGGCCCCGGTGCAAGAAATTATGAAGGGCCCCCCCTGACCCCTGGCCACAGCCCTTCCCTCTTCCAGCTGATCCTGAGGCCCTTTACTCCCATTGCGGGTCCCTTTACTATGGTCCTGCAGCAGGCCCCTTTTCTGCCATCTTGGTTCCTCTAAATGCCATCCCCACCATCCCTCCTATTCAGGTGTACAAGGGAGGCACATGGGCCCCCTGGAGCATGGGGCCCGGTTGCAATCGCAACCCCTGCAACCCCTATCGTTACGCCCCTGCATGAGATGTAAGAAGGTTTGTAGTAGAGTGAATGAGACTTGTCTACACACAGCTGAAGTGCAGGAATACGACAGACATTGCTCATGGACACAACAGAGGAGTAAATAAGTTGAAGACTATGCCCCAGGACCCAGTGGTGGAACAAGGGTAGTTGGGGACTGTGCCTGAGCACCCAGCAGATGAACAGAGGTACTACTAGTGTGGACTGTGCTCAAACACCCAGCAGAGGACAGAACTAGTGTGGACTGTGCCCCAGAACCAAGAAAAGGAACAGGAATAGTAGGAGCTGGGTCCCTGCATCCAGCACAGCAACAGGTGTAGTGAGAACTGTGCCCCAGAACCCAGCAGAGGAACAGTGGGGAGCGTGGACTGTGCCCAAGAACCCAGCAGTATACCAAGGGAACTGGGGACTGTGCTCCTGAACCCAGGAGAAGAACGAAGGTAGCGCGGACTGTACCCCAGAACCCAGCAGAAGAACAGGGTTAGTGTGGACTGTGCCCCAGAATCCAGCAGAAGAACAGAGGTAGTGTGGACTGTGCCCCAGAACCCAGAAAAAGAATGAAGGTAGTGTGGATTATACCACAGAACCCAGCAGAAGAAGAAAGGTAGCATGGACTGTATCTCAGAACTAAGCATAAGAACAGGGGTAGTGTGGACTGTGCCCCAGAACCCAGCAGAAGAATAGGGGTAGTGTGGACTGTGTCCCAGAACCCAGCAGAAGAATAGGGGTAGTGTGGACTGTGCCCCAGAACCCAGCAGAAGAACACAGGTAATGTGGACTGTGCCCCAGAACCCATGAGAAGAATGGATAGTAGTGTGGACTGTGCCCCAAAATACAGCACAAGCACAGGGGTAGAGTGGACTGTGCCGCAGAACCCAGCAGAAGAACAGAGGTAGTGTGGACTGTGCCCCAAAATCCAGAACAAGGGTAGGTGTGGCCTGTGCCCCAGAATCCAGAAGAAGAACAAGGTTAGTGTGGACTGTGCCCCAGAACAAGAACAAGGTTAGTGTCGAATGTGCCCCACATCCCAGCAGAAGAACAGAGGTAATGTGGACTGTGCCCCTGAACCCAGCTGAAGAACAAGATTAGTGTGAACTGTGTCCCTGAACCCAGCAGAAGAACAAGATTAGTGTGAACTGTCACTGAACCCAGCAGAGGAACGGAGGCAGTGTGAACTGTGCCCCTGAACCCAGCAGAAGAAGAGGGATAGGGTGGACGGTACCAAAGCACTCAGCAGATGGATGTTCTGGAACTCCTGCTGGGATCTGCTGCCCTGGTTGCCTGCACAGTGCTGCTATGCGAGTTGCTTCGCTGGGCATGCCACAGGATTGTGCCCGCAGGCCTGGGACTAGAGCTGGCCTTGGAAGTGGTGTCCACTGTGCAGCTGTGCTGCTGTACCCTGGAAATGGATCTGCTCTGCACTAAAGCAGACATAGAGCTCTGGTTGGTACTGGTTCTCATCTACCTGTTGACTGTGCTGCACTGCCTGACCTTCCAAGGTGCTTCCTGTAATCCCTGTGGCAGTGTGAATCAGTGGCTGCAGGGCCTGGTTCAGGGGTCACAAACTGTTCTGAAGGTGATGGCACAGTTTGCAGGTGCTGGACTTTCTTGGGTGCTCATGCCCCACCTCTGGTCACTGAGACTGTCACCGCTGCACCAGCTGGGCAAGGACTGTGAGAGCCCCCTGCAAGTATCTCCTCTGTCTGGGGCTTTGGTTGAGATGACCTGTGCTCTGAGCCTCTTCCTGATTCTGCACCCACTTCCCAGGGTCAGTGCCCCTCTTCAACCTCATATGGTGGCTTTGACCTTCACTGGAATTGCCTATGCAGGTAAGGGGGGGTGGGGGTATTTAACACGTAAGAGGCATATACACGTTCCGTAGTACTGTACTTTAATTCATTCGATTTTTTTATAGAAAATAACCTATCACTCCATTGGAATCCTTGGTGAATACCCAATGCTTTAGAGTATGGGGGAGCATGTCCTCCTTCCAGGATACAGTGAAAACATATAATAAATGCACATTTTAATTTTATTAACAAGGGTGCAATTTTTTGAAAAGGGTGGACTGTGCCTTTAATGTAAAGCAGATTAATTTTATGTTGCCTTGACTTTCAGCTGAACTCCTTGCAAATGTAAAAAAAAAATGGAGTGATGGTGATGGACTATTTGAAATGATTAAAACGGTTCTCCAGTTACTTTAAAACTAATGAAAAGTCAGCAGCAACAAATACTGTAGTGGCTGACTTTTAATAAGAAGAAACCTGTCCAGGGATCCAGCACTGTACTCACCCAGGCTGGTTCTTCACCGGTCTGCCAGTCCCAGCGCTGCCATGTTGAGTGTGGGAAGCTGGCTGTGAAGTTTTGCGCCTTCACAGCCGACTCCCCACTGCACAAGCGCGAGTCACGTTACGCTGCATGAATGGTCCTACAGCCTCCTGGGACCTGTGAGGTGTCCCAGAAGGTTGCAGGCGTGGAGGAAGTAGTGGTGGGGGGGCTTGGTTTAGAGCAGAAATTCAATTTTTCAGTGAAGTTCCACTTTAAGTATATATTTATATATAACTACCCTATTTGAATCTGTCAGCCTCCTGTAGTCCCCTGCAAAACAGTGGCCAGTGGAGAGAGGGGGGACTTTGGTCCAGTCAGGGCTTTATTTCTTTGGGCAGCGATGGTTTAACATCTCTTCTCCAATTACTTTTTCTATAATCCATACCTTCATTCATGTAAATGGAAGAATTAACCTACGCAGACTTCCTGACACCAAGCATGGGATTGTGTAACTAGAACAGTGTGGTTCCACAACTTTCACACCTCCCATACTGGTCTTGGGCAGTCAGCATCTTGGTAACGTCCTCAACATCTTCAGTTCTGGTTCTAGCAGAATGTGACTATCAACTACTAGCTACCCCAAGCCATATGCAAATCTTGAATTTTCATATAAAAGCTGAGCATGGTTCCTGCCTTTCCCAAACCACTCTAGCCAATTAGGAGGTAGAAGGGCGGCCAAAGTTGACTATTGTGGAAAAGTCAAGATGACAATTCAGCTACAGTGCCTTGAAAAAGTATTCATGCCCCTTGAAATTTTCCCACATTTTGTCATGTTACAGCCAAAAATGTAAACGTATTTTATTGGGATTTTATGTGATAGACCGACACAAAGTGGTTCATAATTGTAAAGTGGAAGAAAAATAATAAATGGTTTTCAAAATCTTTTACAAATAAATATGTGAAAGATGTGGAGGGCATTTGTATAGCGCCCCCCGGAGTCAATACTTTGTAGAACCGCCTTTCTCTGCAATTACAGCTGCAAGTCTTTTTGGGGAAGTCTCTACCAGCTTTGCACATCTAGAGAGGACATTTTTGCCCATTCTTCTTTGCAAAATACCCCAAGCTCTGTCAGATTGGATGGAGAGCGTCTGTGAACAGCAATTTTCAAGTCTTGCCACAGATTCTCAATTGGATTTAGTTCTGGACTTTGATTGGGCCATTCTAACACATGAATATGCTTTTATCAAAACCATTCCATTGTAGCTCTGGCTGGATGTTTAGGGTCGTTGTCCTGCTGGAAGGTGAACCGCAGCCCCAGCCTCAAGTCTTTTACAGACTAACAGATTTTCTTCTAAGATTGCCCTGTATTTGGCTCCATCCATCTTCCCATCAACTCTGACCAGCTTCCCTGTCCCTGCTAAAGAAAAGCATCCCCACAACATGATGCTGCCACCACCATGTTTCACGGTGGGGATGGTGTGTTCAGGGTGATGTGCAGTGTTAGCTTTCTGCCACACATAGCGTTTTGCTTTTAGGCCAAAAATTTCAATTTTGGTCTCATCTGACCAGAGCCCCTTCTTCCACATGTTTGCTGTGTCCCCCACAAGGCTTCTCGCAAACTGCAAACTGGACTTCTTATGGCTTTCTTTCAACAATGGCTTTCTTCTTGCCACTCTTCCATAAAGGGCAGATTTGTGGAGCACACGACTAATAGTCAGATTCTCCCACCTGAGCTGTGGACCTCTGCAGCTCCTCCAGAGTTACCATGGACCTCTTGGCTGCTTCTCTGATGAATGCTCTCCTTGCCCGGCCGGTCAGTTTAGGTGGACGGCCATATCTTGGTAGGTTTGCAGTTGTGCCGTACTCTTTCCATTTTCGGATGATGGATTGAACAGAGCTCCGTAAGATGTTCAACGCTTGGGATATTTTTTTATAACCTAACCCTGCTTTAATCTTCTCCACAACTTTCTGGTGTGTTCCTTGGTCTTCATGATGCTGTTTGTTCACTAAGGTTCTCTAACAAACCTCTGAGTGCTTCACAGAACAGCTGTATTTATACGGAGATTAAATTACACACAGGTGGACTCTATTTACTAATTAGGTGACGGCAATTGAGATTGAGATTTAGATTTTAGTTAGGGGTAGCAGAGTAAAGAGGGCTGAATACAAATGCACGCCACACTTTTCAGATATTTATTTGTAAAAAAATTGGAAAACCATTTATCATTTTCCTTCCACTTCACAATTATGTGCCACTTTGTGTTTCAAGGGGTATGAATACTTTTTCAAGGCACTCTATCTGCATCTCAGGATCTACTGATCATTCTGAAATGTGTTTTTTTTGCAGGTAAGTTTGGTTTATGCATCAACAATATATATATACATAACTTGAATTACCTGGGTTTGTTATAACTACAATAAAGCCCAATTCCACCTTTACTTATTCCAATATTTCCCATCATACCAACTCTATCTCTGGTGCTGTCCTCCGTGCACTCACCAATGCTGTCATCCAGCACCCGTCCTTTTCCATGTTAAATGATGAACAGCGTCATTCAAGCCACTTCCTATGAGCCCAGGGGGTACATCACCAACTTCCCTTGGGCTACCAGCAGATTGCTGCAGGGTACAGCCCCCATGTCATTACCTGGCATTGTTCACTGCAGCATTCAGGAAAAAGAAGATAAAAAGGGGAATATGACCTCCCATGATGAGACTGAAGATTCCTGCAAAAAATATGTAGAGAATTATAAACAAGTGGTGGAAGTGGAGGACTTTGGAAGATGGAATTACACTTAGCACACTACTTAAAGTAAGACTAAAGTCACAATGTTTTTTAAGATTTGGATAGAGGGAAGAGGGATAAGAACCCCTCTGTTCCCCCATTAGTGATATTCATTTTCTCGATTTGTCCCGATCACCAGTGTCACTAGGAATGAAAATGAGTTCAAGTCCACATCTTTGAGCTGCCCTCAAAACAAGAATAGACGGAAAATAGCTGTAATCGCTGCTGCACTGCGTATGCTACAATGTGCATTACACAGTCCAGATTGCTGCTTGCAGTAAACAATGTTGTACCGAGGTATTTCCTGTCTCCACAATTGATGGCTGTTATGTAGTCCCTGACAATTTTATCGTATTCCTCCTTTAACCACTTGCCTACCGGGCACTTTCACCCCCTTCCTGCCCAGGCCAATGTTCAGCTTTCAGCGCTGTCACTCTTTGAATGACAATTGGGCGGTCATGCAGCGATGTACCCAAATGACATTTTTTAAAAAAATTTCACACAAATAGAACTTTCTTTTGGTGGTATTTAATCACCACTGGGGTTTTTATTTTTTGCTAAACAAAAAAAAAAAAAGACTGAAAATTTTGAAAGCAAAAACAAAAACAAAACAGTTTTCATAGTTTGTTATAAAATTTTGCAAATAGGTAACTGCACTGATAGGCTGCACTGATGGGCAGCACTGATAGGTGGCACTGATGAGGCTGCACTGATAGGCGACACTGATGGTCACTGGTAGATGACACTGACAGGCAGCACTGCTAGGTGGCACTGATGATGAGGCACTGATTGGCAGAACTGAAAGGTGGCACTGATGGGCACTGATAGGTGGCATTGGTGGGTATTGATAGGTGGCACTGATATGCACTGGTAGGTGGCGCTGGTGGGCACTGCTTAGCAGCAGTGGGTCTGGAGTGTGCGGGCGCCGGGACCTATGTCCCATTTACTCCAGAAGGTAATCAGCTTTTTTTTTTTTTTCGAAGATTACCGGCTCTGCTTACATCATGTGATCAGTTGTCATTGGCTAACAGCTGATCACGTGGTGAGGAGCTGGGATCGGCCTCTTACTCTGATCTGTGATCAGCCGAGTCTCATTGACTCACTGATCACAGAGTGAGCCGTGCGTGCCCCACAGCGCAGGCAGCTTATGCACGGGAGGACATACATAGACGCCCTCCCGGCAATTTAGGCCCGTGCTATAGCCGCCTTTCGGTTATAGCGCGGACAGAAAGAGGTTAAATTGTTATTAAACCCACAACAGTAAAATCAGTCTGTATATGCAGTAAAGCATGCTTGTTATATTTACTGTGAAACCTAAGGGGTTAATCCTCTGCATTGTGTAAAAAGGCTGTTTGATCCTGTCTTCTCTGATCCCCTTCTTCTACAGTCCCCAATCCATCTCCTGATAGTACAGAGGGGTACTCTCAGTGTTGCCAACCGCCAGTAAATTTACTGATAGTTTGTAAAAATCAGTGATTTTTACAACTGTCTATAAATATCAGGGTCTGATAATTTGTCATGCTGTGCTGACTTTTAAAGTGTAAACCGGAAAACTACTTGATATGGGTATTGTCAGTGTTTCCATGTTGTGTTTAAATATCAATTGTCTTAGTTTTTAATAGGAGTTCAGTTATTTTTCAGGTTGCCAGTAAAAAATGTGCTCCACCAGTAAATTTTCCATGTTTTGCCAGTAAAAAATGCTAGGGGAGGTTGGCAACACTGGGCACTCTGCACATGCTCAGTTTGGTCTGTATTGCTAGAATTTTTTTTTCTTGGGAGGGTGCATTTGATAAACACAGGGCCAATCAGCACTGTCCAGACAGAGGGTCAGGGGTCCTGCAGCCTCCTAGGACAGTCAGAGGAGAATAAAAGCTTTAACCAGACACTATTAGAAGTCACAAAACTGCTATATACTGTTGACGAAGAAAGGTATTTAGCAGTTTATAGTTACTAAAATAATTTTCTGTGTACTGTAGGAGACCAGATATAGTGAATGCAGGGACCTAGGTTTAGTAACACTTCAAGGTAGGCTCAAACAAAGTATTATTACTATATATATATTCTGTGTGCAAAAAAAGTGTTTATAATGAAAGAGGTTCTTTCTTTTCAACATTTTTTACAAATTAATGCTTTGTACTGGGGTTTATGTGTGTCTGTGAGGCTCACTAAAAGTTTAGACTTAAGGCCCGTACACACGGTGCGACGGTCATATGAAAACGGTCGTATGACTGCTTGCTGTACGATCATCCAACCGTTAGTACGCGCGATTAGAACAGCCGACGTACGACGGTCGTACAACAGAAGTTGGATGAGCAAACAAGAAAACTTTGGTTGTACAACAAGCGGTCGTGGGACTGTTGTATCGTGTGTACAGAGAAGTTGGTCCAACAACTCCTCTCCCTCCTTCTCCTACATTGGTTTTGGTTGCAAACCAGGACTCCTAGGCCAACAATAGCAAGATTTCTGTCTCTAGATCTCAACATGGCTGGTTGACGAACGAACGGTCAGGAACGATCTGAAAGTCGCGAATCAACGCTCACCAAATTTCAACTAACACGAAATTAGATGAAGCAGCCCAAAGGGTGGCGCACGATAACGGAACTTCCTCTTTTTACGCTTGTTGCAAGTCACTACATTCGGCTTGGTCGTACGATCGCTTAGTGCACACCAGTACGCGAGATACAACAGCCAACATATGATTTGGGCCGTTCGGTCGTACGACAGTCGCATCGTGTGTGCGAGGCTTTCATTTTGGCTTACAAGGACTGCTGCATATGTGTGCAGAGCGTGTACTGCAGGTAGGCTACACACAAACCACAGAACTGCTCTTACCGGTGGCCCCAGGGTGGCCTGGGTCTTTCATAATCCTAGCCACATCCCTTGACAGTATTATTGGTGAGTACACTATCATGAAACATGGTGATAGCCTTTAATTCGAAAAGGAGCAGACTTCCTGACCCTTCACCTCTCTATAACAGAAAAACAAAAAACAAAAAGTAAGTTTCAGGTTAAATTCAGAATTTTCATGTTCAAGTCCTTTTCCAACCAGGATTGTATTGGACAATTTTCAGTACAGATTCACTTCAATGTGAGGTTATTATTAGCAAATGTGAGTCATTTGCATGAAGTTAGCTGAAGGCTTAGGCTACTTTCACACTGAGGTGTTTGAAAAACATGTGCAAAACATCAAGCGTTATTAACGCGTTTTTGCTGTGTTTTTTCTGCGTTAGCGCTATAATTAGCACTAACACCCAGGCATTTTCCAAGCGCTTTTGAAGCGCTAGCATTAAATAAATAGCACATCCCCTTACATTACATCCTGTTTACTTCCTGATATTTTGACCTTTCCACAACCTCTGAGCGTTTTGCTGGCGCTTTTAAAGCGCTTTACATCCATTTCAATGTATATGGGCGTTTTTAATGCGCTATTTTAAGCGCTCAGAATAAGCACAAAAAAATCATGCTTGCAGGACTTTTTTAAACGCGGCGCCAGCGCGACGCCCCAGTGTGAATAGGTACATTGGAATTAATGGGCAGCGTTTTAGAAGCGCTATTTTTAGCACAAAAACGCTAGGAAAGCGCCTCAGTGTGAAAGGGGCCTTAGAAGAAGAACAAAGGTTACACAAGATTCTACTTTGTTCCGTTGCTGTTATTGGATTTGCTGATGTTTCAAGATTTTTTTTTTCTAGCAGCATTTTGTGGCTGAATTTAGAGGCGTTGCTAGGGGGTGGCTATTGGGGCTATAGCCCCGAGTCTCTTACAGGGATGGTGCAGCTCTGCAATTAGCAGGTATGTTCCGGTCTGGAATGCAGACTGTGTATATATATATATATATATATATATATATATATATATATATATATATATATACACACACACATACATACATACATACATACATACACATGTATATTTATTACTATTATTATTTATTTTATTACATGCATGCCCGCTCAAGCTTAGGTCTTTCTTTACTTCACTGCTATGGGCTCTAGCCCCAGATCTTTTGTAGCCCTAGCAACGCCCCTGGCTGAATTGAAGCGGTTGTCTAACCCCTAAAGTCATTTTCACCTACAGGTAAGCCTATAATAAGGCCTATAATAAGGCTCACCTGTAGGTAAAATGAATATCTCCTAAACCTGCATGGTTTAGGAGATATTCCACTTGCAATGCAGCCGCTGACGTCACGGCGCATGTGCAGTGATGGCCAAGCACACAGCGCCGGACCCTGCCGGAAAGTCCGCGGGAAAGACAGGCTCCCGCGCATGCACAGGAGTGACGTCTCGCGGCTCCGGCCACTCACAGCGCCGGAGCCGCAAACCTGGAAGAATGCACACAGCGAAGATGTCTGCTCCCCCTGCAGGGACCGGGCAGCCCTGCGGGAGCTTCGTTCCAGGGTGAGTATTTCATAATGAGCTAGTATGTGGTGCATGGTATGCGGTGCATACTAGCTCATTATGCCTTTGCCTTACAGGTTTTTTTTTTTTTTGGGTAAACAACCGCTTTAATGCTTTTGCCGCTGCAGATTTCTTTTATATCTCCTTTTGGCTGAAACAAGAAACATGGTTTAGTTAATAATAAGCAAAGGAATCCAAAGCTTGGTGATCGGTACAAAGTCCATGGTCCATGTGCAGTTACTTGGCAGTTAGAAGAGCTACCGTACTAAACAGATCTAAAACAAATAATAATTGTCCTTTACAAAGGATCAACACAACAATGTATCTGAAGAGACCCTGTTACCAACTTTAAAAAAATGGCAGATAAAACCACAGAGGAATCAAACCTTTGAAATGCTTACTTGCAATGTTTCCTTTCCATAAATTATTGTTTCAAACCACGTGTAATGTGCCTCTGAACTCGATAGGCAAACTGAAATACTCCGGGAAGAGTTAGTTCCCTAGTACAGTCCCCTCCTTGCTCACACATCATAGCCCTCTCCTTTTCTGGGGGAGTCTACTTACTGTCAGTGCTGGCCTAGCTCCTCTATTCTTCCCCTCTGACCCTCATACATAATCCATTTACATGGCTGCTGGGGGCAGAGTGAAAGGGAATAATATACAGTACCACTTGATTAACAGCTCTGAGCTTCCTGGGGTAGCTGACATCACATCCAAGATGGTGGTGCCCGGCAGCCTCAGGGATTGTGGGTGTATGCAGGTAATGAGCATGCCTAAAATACACTATATTACCAAAAGTATTGGGACACCTGCCTTTACACGCACATGAACTTTAATGGCATCCTAGTCTTAGTCCGTAGGGTTCAATATTGAGTTGGCCCACCCTTTGCAGCTATAACAGCTTCAGCTCTTCTGGGAAGGCTGTCCACAAGGTTTAGGAGTGTCTATGGGAATGTTTGACCATTCTTCCAGAAGCGCATTTGTGAGGTCAGGCACTGATGTTGGAGGAGAAGGCCTGGCTCACAATCTCCGCTCTAATTCATCCCAAAGGTGTTCTATCTGGTTGAGGTCAGGACTCTGTGCAGGCCAGTCAAGTTCCACCACCCCAAACTCGCTCATCCATGTCTTTATGGACCTTGCTTTGTGATTCTATAGAGATCAAAAACGTAGTACTCTATGGTTCCTCCTGACAACCTCTGCATTATTGTTCTTTCAGGTGGTCACATGGGGGTCAGCTGGTATTTAAATCCTCTGGCTTCGGGGTTTTCTAAACAAGTTCTAATGTCAAATCCTCAATACTTGAGAGTATTGAATGAATCACAACATCCCATTATTCTCTTGGTAATTTTCCTTTAATTGGCCTATTGCTTTTTGCACTAAATCTGTACTAATTCCTGGTATGTTTTATGGCCTTTAAGGTGGACCACTGACTGGAGCCATTTTCAACCCTGTGTTGGCCTTTGCTGTTGTCTTCTTGTGCCATGGTCACAGCTACCAGCAGTATATCATCGTCTATTGGCTTGGACCTCTTATTGGTGAGTGTTTCTGTATTTCATGGGTAATAAGATTCCCAGAATTGTACGAGGTGCTGGTGATGAGGAACCATATTTTAGGAGGAGCTGGGGGCAGGGTACCATATTGTACAAGGGGCTGGTGGCAGGGTACTATATTTTAGGAGGAGCTGGGGGCAGGGTACTATATTGTAGGAGGGGCTGGGGGAAGGGTACCATATTTTAGGAAGAGCTGGGGGCAGGGTACTATATTGTAAGAGGGGCTGGGGGCAGGGTACCATATTTTAGGAAGACTTGGAGATGGGGTGCCATATTTTAGGGGTTGGGGGCAGGCTACTATATTATTAGAGGTGTTGGGGACAGGCTACCATATTCAGGAGAAGCTGAGGGTGGGGTACCATATTTTAGGAGGAGTTGGTGGCAGAGTATGATGTTGTAGAAATGCTGGGGGCAAGATACCATTGTTTGGGATGAGCTAGGGGTGGGGTACCATATTATAGGAGGGCTGAGGGCAAACATATTATGTTATAAGACCGGCTGGGTACCATTTTTAGGAGTTGGGGACAGACAGGCTAGCATATTTTAGGAGGAATTGGGAGCAGGATACCATAATTTGGAGGAGTTTGGTGCTGGGTACCATTTTTAGGTGTTGGGGGCAGGCTTTTATATTCAGGAGAAGCTGGGGGTGGGGTACCATTTTTAGGAGTTGGGGGCAGGGTACCATATATAGGAGAAGCTAGATGTGGGGTACCTTATTGCAAGAGGGGCTTACATGCCTGCATGCCTGAGCTAAGGGCAGATGGATTCAAGGAAGTGAATACTACATAAATCATCTGCCCTTACTCAAGATGGCCACAGCTAGAAATGCTAGGAGGGTTTTTTTCAAAGCGATTTCTCAACAAAATAAACAATGGGAGACATGGATGGATGGGTTAGTTTGCTCTGAATATAAAAAATAAATTAAAAAATGTTTTTGGTGTTCAGATGCAGCGTAGTTCCACTTTAAGCCCCTTTTCACACCAGTTTGATAGGTGAAATCACATGAAAAGTTGCACCCTATTGTCGTCAATGGAGCTGTTCAGATCGGTGCAACACCGACTTTTCAGTGCCGCACCAATTTGAAAAAGTAGTTCCTGCACTACTGTTAATGATTTCAGTTGCGACTTGCATAGACATTTGTGCATGAAGTCTCACAGATGTCAGCCAAGTCGCACTGACCTAAAGTATGAATGGGCCAGCCAAATTGTTTTTAGTTCTCTTAATAAAGTAAATATACAAAACAATGTACATTTGCTTTAAAAGACAGTTATACATAAACATTAAAAATTGGTTTATAATAATTATAGATAGAAGCTATAACATTATCAGAACATAAAATATATGAAATGATACCGTGGTTTACACTGTATTAATTGTATATACACTATATTACCAAAAGTATTGGGACACCTGCCTTTACACGCACATGAACTTTAATGGCATCCCAGTCTTAGTCCGTAGGGTTCAATATTGAGTTGGCCCACCCTTTGCAGCTATAACAGCTTCAACTCTTCTGGGAAGGCTGTCCACAAGGTTTAGGAGTGTCTATGGGAATATTTGACCATTCTTCCAGAAGCGCATTTGTGAGGTCAGGCACTGATGTTGGACAAGAAGGCCTGGCTCGCGGTCTCCGCTTTAATTCATCCCAAAAGTGTTCTATTGAGTTGAGGTCAGGACTCTGTGCAGGCCAGTCAATTTCCTCCACCCCAAACTCGCTCATCCATGTGTTTATGGACCTTGCTTTGTGTACTGGTCCCAATACATTTGGTAATATAATGTATGTATATCAAAGTAGATATAAATACAGGAGGGGGCGGAGACAAGACCAGTCACACGTCACAAGAAGGGGAGAGCAGCAGTGAGCGGTCTTTATTACGGGAAGTCTCACACGGGATTACTGCACAGATCTGGGAGAAATACACAAAGCACACCAAGATTCAAGGAAGGATACACATGATGAATGGGTTTAGACACCATATGCTTATTCTGGAGTTTAGTTTTAAAGCAGATATAAACCCAGTCACCAAAATCTCACATGATCTTTGCGAGTTCAAAAATAATTTTCAATCGTTTAAAATCTACAGCTTTCAATAAAACAATAAAATCCAAAATAATACTGCGCTTGTGAAAAAAATTGTTGACATCAACAAGTGTAAAACAAAAAGCAGCACCACTAATGTGAGATATATTCACAGTAAAGGACAAATAACAATAGATGTGTTGCGCTAATAACGTGAAAAAAAAGTGAAACCATATAAAAGTCCAAAATGGTTAGTCCCTCAGATGGACCATAAATAATTGAATCCATGATATTCTGTAGATGAAACAAGTCCAAAACCCTCCACCAGGTGAGTATACCGCCACCACAGTTGAAAATGGACTCTTGCCAAAGAGCCTGGACCTTTTATTACAGGGGTCTCCAAACTTTCTAAGCAAAGGGCCAATCTACTGTCTTTCAGGCTTTAGGAGGACTGGACTGTGCCTAGTGGGTGTATAAAATGCCCTGGGATCAATGCCCCATCTTTGGTTTAATGGGAGAAATAGTGCTCCATTGTTGAGATCAAAGAGAAGACTAGTGCCCCATTGTTGGCAGGACAACAAAAAGGAACCGCTGCTCCAGGTGAGTGGGTCCACACAGCGGTGATGGGACTCCTCGTGTAGGTGCAAGCCCCGGACCGCCTGGGGTGGAGGAACTAGAGAAGAGGAAACGGCTGCACACCGACGTAACTGGAGTCACTATTCCACCAAATGACACCCATGATGGGGCACCATTCCTCCTACTGACACCAACAATGGGGCTAGAGAAGAAGAAACGGCTGCACACTGATGTGACTGGAGTCCCTTTATTGTGCAAATCATGGAACAGACAAGACACCACCTACAAGAGCAATTGCCAAGGACACAGTGGACGCGTTTCACACACCTGTTGTGTTCTTACCCATCCCCTAGTAAGCACACAACAGGTGTGAAACGCGTCCACCGTGCCCATGGCGATTGCTCTTGTTGATGGTGTCTTGTCTTTTCCATGATTTGCACAATAAAGGGACTCCAGTCACATCAGTGTGCAGCCGTTTCTTCTTCTCTAGCCCCATTGTTGGTGTCAGTAGGAGGAATGGTGCCCCATCATGGGTG
>BLSH010433815.1:640243-651611 GCA_018402905.1 Glandirana rugosa | reverse complement strand
CTCCATTTGTCTCTCTCTCTCTCCTCCATCACTCTCTCTCCTCCATCTCTCTCTTCCATCTCTCACTCTCTTTCCTCCATCCATCTCTCTCTCTCCTCCATCTCTTTCTCCTCCATCTCTCTCTCTCTCCACCATCTGTCTCGCCTCCATCTCTTTCTCTCCTCCATCTCTCACTCTCTCTCCTCCATCTCTCTCTCTCTCCACCATCTGTCTCACCTCCATCTCTCTTCCCCATCTCTTGCTCTCCTCTGTCTCTCTCTCTCTCTCTCCACTATCTGTCTTGCCTCCATCTCTCCTCCATTTCTCTCTCTCTTCTCCATCTCTCTCCTCCATCTCTCCTTCACCTCTCTCTCTCTTCTCCGTCTCTCTCTCCTCCATCTCTCTCTCTTCCATCTCTCTCTACTCTACCTCTCCCTCTCTTCCACATTTCTTCTCCATCTCTCTCTCTCCTCCATCTCTCTCTCCTTCATCTCTCTAGCCTCCATCTCTCTCTACTCCACCTCTCCTCCATTTTTCTCTCCCCTCCATCTCTCTCTCTTACTCATCAATCTCTCTCCTCCATCTCTCTCTCTCTCTCTCATATATACAGTATATCTGTGCAAAAACACCCATATTATCAGGGAGGGGTATGACTTACCCCAAATTTATTCTGCAGCAGGACAACGAGCCAGAACATACAGCCAATGTCATTAAGAAACTTCAATGTAAAGAAGACCAAGGAGTTTTGAAAGCGATGATTTGGCCCTGATATCAGCATCATGGAGTCTTTCTGGGATGACATGAAGAGACAGAGGGATTTGAGGCAGATGACATCCACAGAAGAACAGTGCTTAGTTCTTCAAGATGTTTGGAACAACCAACCTGGCGAGTTCCTTCAAAAACTGTGTGCCAGCAGTTTAGACATTAATGGCTGTGTGTTGAGTTATTTGAGAGGACAGCAAATTTACACTGTTATACAAGCTGTACACTCACTACTTTACATTGTAGCAAAGTGTCAGCTCTTCAGTGTTGTCACATGAAAATATAGAATAAAATATTTACAAAAATGTGAGGGGTGTACTCACTTTTGCAAGATACTGTATAAGGTGAACCACTACTATTATTATTATCATTATTATACAGGATTTATATAGCGCCGACAGTTTGCGCAGCGCTTTACAATATTAGGCCAGACAGTACAATTACAATACAATTCAATACAGGAGGAATGAGAGGGCTCTGCTCGTTAGAGATTACAATCTAGCCACTCTCAAGGGAGCACATGGCTACATTAAGAAGCATGTTGTAAACTACAGTGAGGCACACCCACCCCCTCTATATCCATCACCACCCACACCCCTCTACACACACCCACTGACACCCATCTACACCCAGCTTCACCCACACCCATCATCAACACCCATCACTACGCAGCATCACCCACACCCCTCACTACCATCCACACCCCTCTACACCCAGCTTCACCCACACCCATCACTACCCAGCATCACCCACTGACACCCATCATCACCCACATCCCTCTCTACCACCCACACCCCTCTACACCTACCCACTGACACCTCTCTACACCCACCATCACCCACACCCCTCTACACCCACCCCCTGACACCCATCATCACCAACACCCATCACTATTCAGCATCACCCATGCCCCTCACTACCACTCACACCCCTCTACACTCAGCATCACCCACTGACACCCATCACCCAGCATCACCCACTGGCACCCATCATCATCCACACCACCACCCACAACCCTCTACACCCATAATTCCCCAGATTCCCCCAACCTTCTATTCCTGTCCATGGATTCCTCCATCTCCAGACTCCCCCTTCCTTCTATTCCTGTCCATGGATTCCTCCATCTCCATCCCCAGACTCTCCAATCCTTCTATTCCTGTCCATGGATTCCTCCATCTCCATCCCCAGACTCTCCCATCCTTCTATTCCTGTCCATTGATTCCTCAATCTCCATCCCCAGACTCCCCCATCCTTCTATTCCTGTCCATTGATTCCCCCATCTCCATCCCCAGACTCTCCCACCCTTCTATTCCTGTCCATTGACTCCTCCATCTCCATCCCCAGACTCCCCCTTCCTTCTATTCCTGTCCATGGATTCCTCCATCTCCATCCCCAGACTGTCCAATCCTTCTATTCCTGTCCATTGATTCCCCTATCTCCATCCCCAGACTCTCCCACCCTTCTATTCCTGTCCATGGATTCCTCCATCTCCAGACTCCCCCTTCCTTCTATTCCTGTCCATGGATTCCTCCATCTTCATCCCCAGACTCTCCAATCCTTCTATTCCTGTCCATGGATTCCTCCATCTCCATCCCGAGACTCTCCCATCCTTCTATTCCTGTCCATTGATTCCTCCATCTCCATCCCCAGACTCCCCCATCCTTCTATTCCTGTCCATTGATTCCCCCATCTCCATCCCCAGACTCCCCCATCCTTCTATTCCTGTCCATGGATTCCTCCATCTCCATCCCCAGACTCCCCAACCTTACTTTCTTATTCATGGATTCTTCCATCCTTCAGTTCCTACCCACCCTTGTATCCTAATCACGATGCATTTTGGAATCTAATCGAATCGTTGACCAGATAATCGTAATCGAATCGGGCGACCAGTGAAGATGCGCGCCCCTACTGTAGGGTGATAATTTGCATTTCCATCAAACGATGTGGCCTAACACATTACCCAGTCCATATCAGTACAGTGGTACCTCGGTTCACAAATTTTATTTGTGAACGGACTCTGGTCGCGAACCGAATTGGTCCGCACTCACCCTACGGCGGCAGCGGAATAAGGCATCAGACTTCCGAAAAGAAGCTGTAGCAGCTAAATACACTCGTAAGGCCCTCACTACATCCAAGGCATGCAACTCAATTTCTTTTGGGTGCGATGGACGCGGGCACAATGAAGGAAGAACAATATCTTCATTAATGTGGAAAGAAGAAACCACCTTCCGAAGAAACAAAGGAGAGGGTTGCAAGACCGCCTTGTCCTTGTGCAGGACTAGGTAGGGAGACTTGCACGACAGTGCTGCCAACTCAGAAGGCCACCTTCTGCAACAGCAGTTGTAAGGAAATCTCCCTGATTTTTTCATAGGGCGGTTTCTGAAGTACAGAAAGCACCAAATTCAAATCCCACGGGGCCATCGGGGCCTTCACCCGAGGCGCCACATGTCGCACACCTTGTACAAAGGTACGAATCAGTGAGTGCGAAGCCAAAGGTCTCTGAAAAAGAATCGCCAGAGCCGATATCTGGCCCTTGAGAGTACTCAAAGCCAGTTTTTTGTTCAGGCCTTGCTGCAAAAAAGTCAGGACCCTAGACACCACATAAGAGCGAGGGTTATGCCCCTCCGCCTCGCACCAAGCTATGTAAGCCTTCCAGGTGCAGTGGTATATCTTGCGAGAAGTACACTTGCGAGCTTTTAGCAAGGTAGGGATCACGGAGTCAGCGACTCCCCTGTCCCTCAGTACCTGGGACTCAATAGCCAGGCCGTCAAAGCCAGCGAGGGTAAAGCAGGGTGCAAGACGGGCCCCTGAGACAATAGATCGTCTCGCACAGGGAGCGTCTGCCACCACTCGCACAATGTCGGCGTACCATGTGCGCCGAGGCTAATCTGGAGCCACCAGGATTATTGGTATCCCCTCCGCTACTACCCTGCGTATCAATCGCGGTAGAAGCTTTATCAGAGGGAAGGCGTACAGAAGGTGGTAACAGCCCCAGGGGGCCACCAGAGCATCCGTGGCCACTGCCAACGTATCCTTCGTTCTGGACACAAAGTTCTTCACCCTGTGATTGAATCAAGATGCCATGAGATCCACGTCCGGCGTCCCCCACCTGTGGCAAATCTGGTTGAACACCTCCGGGTGGAGAGACCACTCTCCCGGGTCCAGCGTCTGGTGACTGAGAAAGTCTGCCTGCCAGTTTTCCACGCCTGGAATGTAAATGGCGGAGATTGCCGGAACGTGGAGTTCTGCCCAACGCAGTATCAAGGCTGCCTCCGCCGTCTGCTGGACTCCTCATGCTGCCCTGATGGTTCACATATGCCACTGCTGTGGCATTGTCCGACTGAATTGGAATCGGACGACCCCGCAACCTCACTGTCCAGTGAGATAGACATAATCTGATTGCTCTCAGCTCCAGCACATTGATGGGGAGACGAGCTTCCTGTGTTGACCAACAGCCCTGGACAGAAAGATGTCCCAGGACCCCACCGCAGCCCGAAAGGCTGGCATCCGTGGTGACAATCACCCACTGAAGGGGCAGGAACGACTTCCCCTGAGTCAACGCCGAGTCCCGAAGCCACCAGGTCAGAGACGCCCTGGTCTGGGAGTTCAGGCGGATCAGAAGGTCCAAGGACCGGGGAGACCTGTCCCACCAAGACAGGATCGCTCGCTGAAGAAGTCGAGTGTGACTCTGGGCGTAAGGTATTGCCTCGAAAGTTGAGACCATGAGCCCCAGCACCCGCATACAGAATCGTAATGAAGATCGTCGGTGTGACAGTAGGGACCGCACCGCAGACTGCAGCGACAGCAACTTGGCCGGAGGAAGGAAGACCTTCGCCTGCTCTGTGTCCAGATCCAGACGCAGATACTCCAGGCGACGGGATGGAGAGACCGTAGATTTCTGCAGGTTGAGCAACCATCCGAAGTCCTGCAGCGAGGTCATGGTGATTCTCACATTCTCCTCCAGAGCCGAGGCAGACTCCGCTCGCAGGAGCAGGTCGTCGAGGTACGCTACCACCGCAATGCCTCTCTGTCGCAGTAATGGCAATACTGGAGCTACCAGTTTTGTGAAAACTTTAGGGGCTGAGGCCAGACCGAAAGGGAGTGCCACAAATTGATAATGGAGGTCCCCCACTGTAAAGTGAAGGAAATGCTGATGCCGTGGACAGATAGGTACATGGAGGTACACATCCCTGATGTCCAGAGACGCCAAAAATTCCCCCTGATGGAGGGCGGCCACAACCGAGCGGATAGGTTCCATCAATTTTCGCACCTTCACATACCGGTTCAGGGCCTTCAGGTCCAGTACTGGCCGGACCCCCCCCCCCCTTTTTGGGGACCACGAACAGGTTTGAGTAGAAACCTCAAAACCTCTCAGTTGGAGGCACTGGCACAATCACCCCTTGGTCCGAGAGTGCTTGGACAGCCCCGAAGAGGGCCTCCTGGCATGCCTGCAGGAGCCCTAAGTTCGATGGGAAGAACCTGTCTGGGGGTAGAGTGTTGAATTCTATCCTGTACCCGGTGGAAACTACTTCCTGGACCCACCGGTCGGGAATGCGAGCAAGCCACCGGTCTGCGAACCCCAGCAGATGTCCCCCCACCAAAAATCCGTGTCGGGGCAGCCCATCAGGCTGAGGAGGGCTTGTCCTCCGCCTTTTCGGTTTTGCGCTGCCACTGCCGTTTTCCGGCCCCTGCAGCAGCCTTACCGGGACGGGCCCCTTTTCCGGCTGCGCCCGGGCCGTGAAAAAACCTCTTCTGACCCGAGGGAGGGGGCCCCTGTCTACGGCGAAACTCACGTCTCCGGGGCTCTGGGAGGAAAGTGCTCTTACCTCCTGTGAAATCCTTAATTATCTCATCCAGTCGTGGACCGAATAGCCGTCCACCCTGAAAAGGAAGGTCTGCGAGACCTTTTTTTGGACGCATGGTCACCGGACCAAGAACGCAACCAGAGTACCCGTCTGAGGATGACGGCAAAAACCGCCATTCTGGACAACATAGGCAGTAAATCCATGGCCACGTCACAAAGGTACTTGAAGCCCTGATGCAAAAAGTCAGCCCTCTGCGGCGCATCCATCAGGCGGCCGCAGTCCAGATCATTCTGGAGCTCCGCCATACGCTCAGACAGATATTGGGCCACCATGGCGGACGCCAGGGCCGGCCGCAGAGCTGAGCCTGCCACCAGGAAGAACGCTTTTAACAGCGCCTCTGTCTTTCTATCAGCCGGGTCCTTGAAGGAAGGGGCCCCTTCCAGCGGAATGGTCGTCGCCTTATTCAGGCGAGCTATCGGCGGGTCCACCACAGGCGACTCCCATTTTTTAAGAAACCTTTCCTCAAAGGGATAGCGAGCGGCAAACCGTTTGGACAGCAAAAAAGAATGCTGCGGACGCTGCCAGTCACGATAAATCAAATGATCAAAAAATTGATCATAGGGATAAGCCTTGGGGGCCCTGGTGGACCCACACACATACGTAGATGTCTGCGATTTGCCATCTTGGCTCAGTCGCAGAGAGGTGCGACTTCCAGAAATAATGGCGGAAACCAGCGCTTTTTCAAGCGCAGCCGCCGCCCCCTGGTCCCCTTCTCCGTCCAAGGGACCCAATTCACCATCAGAGAGGTTCACTGGGGTCCCTGTGACCCCCGAGGCCACTTCCGGATCAGAGTCCTCCCCTGAAGAACAAGGGGGAGGAGGACGCTTCTTAGAGGCCTGATGGGCGACATCCGCCCAGGGGAGAAACTCACTAAAGACCGCCCGCAGCTGGTCTAAAAAAGCCCCCTGCGCAGATTGCGCCAACGCGGAGTCCTCCTCAGCGGGTTCAGCAGTATAGTCTGCCATCGTTCTCCCCCTAAAATCACCCTCAGTAACACACAGGTGAATATTAACACTTGAGGCACCCCCATACAGCTGCACACCACCGCCCCACAGTACACCAGGGAGACCCAGGAGGACTGCACCCGCCGCCACCAGCACCCATAGGAGAGCCCAGCTATACTTGCTGTTTTTGCTGCCTGTAACTGAGGACCGTCAGAAGAGCTGCGCCGTCAGGAGCACACACCGTTCCAAAGAGAAAGCAAAACGTCCGTAGCACGTTTTTACAGCAGCAGGGGAAACCAATATGGCCGCCGAGTGGACACTAGAGACCGAAACCAACTGCAGGAGAACGTGCAGTACCGCAAATGGCCGCTCCGAGTGCTAGAGGGAAAGCTCCATAGGCTCAGCATGTCCGCGACTACCGCAAAATGGCAGCGGTCTGCCGCAAAATGGCGGCGAAAACTTTGAAAAACGGCGCCAACGATCGGGTGCGGTATGGGGGGGGAAGGGGGGCCCCTAAACAGCGGCTACCCAGAAAATCGCTGGGGGGGTCGTCGGTTACTCCTAAGTGAGGGGGGAACTCTCACTCACCACTCTTGTCGGGCGTAGCGGGTAGCCACCCGTATGCAGACCTTCCGCCCCTGCCTGAGCGGGATGCTGCCGGCCGATAGCGAGACGCCCGAACCGGATCGCAATCCAGGACTTGGGCGCAAATGAGGGAAGACCCCAGGCCGTCCGCACGGAACGGGAACGATGCGGCGGGTCCCCATACCGCGGGACTGGCTCGCATCGGTCAGCCAGGCCGGGGACAGTACAGAGTCCGAACGACCCTCTATGCCCCGGTCGGCTTCTTGATAGCAGATTCAATGCTTGATAGAAGTAGTAAAATAAAGATGAAAAGAAAAAAAAAGAAGAAAAAAACGGTCACAATCAGACCGCAGTCCCCTAAGGGAAGCCAGGTCAACTCCTTGCCAACTAGGCATTAAAACTACTGCTGAGCTATGCTATGTGGAGGGTTTATGTGGGAAGAGAGGACGGCCCCATGGGAGGGGCCAGCTGTTCTTTTCCCTGCCTAGTTAACTCCTAGTGAGACCAGCATAAACCCCGCAAGTCAATGAAGAGCTGCGTCTGTCAGTGAACGTAGGAGAAAGGTTATTTCTGTTTTTATCCCTTTTTAAATTCATAGCAAATAGCCAAAAGTGTGTATTTTTTTGTAACTCCCTTATACAGCCCACTTCCTGTTTCTTCTCTAGTCATTAGCCTAGGCTTATGACATCATGCACAGCTCTCTCTAACTCTCCTGAGAGTATGCCAAGAAGGGAGGGGAGATGAGTCATAAGAGGGCCAATGAGAACTGCAGAGCTGGAGGTGTGTCTGTGTGTAAATCCAGGAAGTGAACAGGCAGCAGCTTCAGCTGCCCACAGTTAAAATGGATGCAGCCACACTGAGTGGAGGGGGATTTCTGCAGCATATTTGGCAAGTACAGGATATCAGTATATATGAAATAATATGCAAAGTGGTTGTAGGGAAGCTTCAGAATAGCAAAGATGATTTTATTACAAATTATGTGAGCAGACTGCAGTTCCTCTTTAACTCCGGGGTTCTAGCTTGTAGGATAGCTGGAAGAATCCTAGTAATGTGTGCTAATTGCTAGACTGCTGCCAACCCTTAGGATACTTTCACACTGGGGCGCGGACTGCGTCAGTGGTAAAGCGCTGCGGCTTTGGCACCACTTTTCAGGCGGCTTTTAACCCCCAAGAAGGGGGGCTGCAGGTGAGGCAGTTTTCAGGCGCTATTAACGCTAAAACGCCTGAAAACTGCCTCTGTGTGAAAGGGGTCTTAGAGTGCACCAGATTGTATGTATTGCCTGCGTGTGGTCAGCCAGCTGGATTAGAGTGGAGTCTCCCTCTAGTGGTGACCAGAGGTAGTGCGGGCTGTGAAGGTTAAGGTGACTCACACAGCCAGTCTTTCTTGCTCAGTAGAAGTTCCCTCTTATTTCCTCATATACCCCAGTCACGGAACCACGTCTCGGTTAGCTAGTCGCTGTGGGCGTACAAATCTATGACAGGAGTATTTACGAAAACACTCAGGCTTTGGTGCAGATATTCATGGTAGCTAATCAGCTTCTAAGTTCAGCTTGCTCAATTAACCACTTAACGACCACCCGCCATCATTTGACAGCAGTAGTCTGGCTCGGCATGGCAAATCGCTGTCACCTGACGGCGGCTGTGAGGCGAGGATCGTGGGCGCGCGCGCTCACTGTGTAGCAGGGGAGCAGGTAGGGTGGACTCAATGGCCGCCGGCTACCCGCGATCTCTCCCCCAGTGGCAGAACGGGGACCGCCAATGTAAACAAATGGATCCCCGTTCTGACAGAGGGGGAAGGAATGTGATCGCAGGCTTCCTGTATATGGGAGCAGCGATCACTCTCCTCCCTCAGTCAGCCCAGCCCCCACACAGTTAGAAACACAAAGCAGGGAACACAGTTAACCCTTTGATCGCCCCCTAGTGTTAACCCCTTCCCCGCCAACGACATTTACACAGTAATCAGTGCATTTTCATAGCACGGATTGCTGCAAAAATGCCAATGGTCCCAAAAAAAGTGTCAAAAGTGTCCGCCTCAATGTCGCAGTCCCACTAAGAATCGCAGATCGCCGCCATTACTAATAAAAAAATAAATAAATCAATAAAAACCCCATAAATTAATTCTCATCGTTTGAAAACGTGGCAACTTTTGCGAAAACCAATCAATATGCGCTTATTGCGATTTTTTTTTTTTTTTTACCAAAAACGAGGAAGAATATAAATCGGCCTAAACTGATGAATAAATTTGTTTTTTTATATAGAAAATTGAGTGCTGTCCGTGATACTTTTTTTATTTGCACTAACATAAGATTCAAGACAAGCTTTCGGGGTATCTCCCCTTCTTCTGCTTGGACCTTGAAGAAGAGGACACACCCCGAAAGCTTGTCCTGAAAAATTTTATGTTAGTGCAAATAAAAAAAGTATCACGGACAGCACTCAATTTTCTCTGGCACTATTGCACTAATATGGCTACAATCATCTCAAGCTATTTTTTATATATTATTTTTTGAATATGTATTATAGCAAATATTAAGAAATTTTTTTTTTTTTTTTTCAAAATTTTCGCTCTTTTTTTGTTTATATCGCAAAAAATAAAAACCGCAGAGATGATCAAATACCACAAAAAGAAAGCTCTATTTGTGGGGCAAAAAAATACGTCAATTTAGTTTGGGTACAACGTCGCACGACCGTGCAATTGTCAGTTAAAATGACGCAGTGCCAAATCATAAAAAGTGCTCTGGTCATAAAGGGGGAAATCCTTCCGGGGCTGAAGTGGTTAAGCTTTGACAGTAAAACCTGGAAGCTGATTGGTTACTATGCAGAGCTGCACCAGATCTTGCACTCTCCAGTCTTAGTAAATCTCCCTGTGTGTTCACTTTTCAATCCTTGTGAGTGCCATCTTATTTTTGGAGTGTGCATGTTCTGTAAGGGAGCGCAATTGGTTATATACTGTATGTATGAGATCCAAAAAATTAGTTCAACACACTTAAGTAATAGGTTTCAACTGATCTTAGGGCATATTAGTAAACACAAAATAACTGTCAATCTCCCTCGGTCTGGGGCTCCATGCAAGATCTCACCTTATGGAATTTCAGTGATCATGAAAACGGCGAGGAATCAGCCCAGAACTACACAGGAGAATCTTGTCAATGATCTCAAATCAGCTGGGACCATCGCCACCAAGAAAACAATTGGTAAGACACTACGCCGTGAAGGACTAAAATCCTGCAGCGTCCGCAAGGTCCCCCTGCTCAAGAAGGCACATGTACAGGTCTGTCTGAAGCTTGCTGAACATCTGAATGATTCAGAGGAGAACCTGGTGAGTGTTGTGGTCAGATGAGACCAAAATCTAGCTCTTTGGCATCAACTCAACTCGCCATGTTTGGAGGAATGCTGCCTATGACCCCAAGAACACCATCCCCACCGTCAAACATGGAGGTGGAAATATTATGCTTTGGGGGTGTTTTTCTGCTAAGGGGACAGGACAGTTTCACTGCATCAAAGGGATGTTGGACGGGGCCATGTACCGTCAAATCTTGGGTGAGAACCTCCTTCCCTCAGCCAGGGCATTGACAATGGGTTGTGGATGGGTATTCCAGCATAACAATGACCCAACACACACAGCCAAGGCAGCAAAGGAGTGGCTCAAGAAGAACACATTAATGTCTTGGAGTGGCCTAGCCAGTCTCCAGACCTTAATCCCATAGAAAATATGTGGAAGGAGTTGAAGGTTCGAGCTACCAAACGCCAGCCTCTGAACCTTGACCACTTAAGGACCAAGCCTCTTTTTGAGAGCAGGTGTTTACAAGTTAAAAACAGGTTATTTTTGCTATGAAATTACTTAGATCTAAAAATTCACGGTTTCAAACAGCGGTAAGGTGCTCGCCCGCGTTAAAACTTCGTACTGTACAACCCAAAGTCAAATGAGCTGCATTGTAGTATATAGTGTTATACCTTTTTTAACCCGATTGAAATTACAACAGAATAAAAAATTGATTTTTTTCACTTTAAAGAAAAATTTTTTTATCGCTAACATTCTGACGACGCGTTTATGCCACATAACGTTACTGGCGGTAAAATAAGAGATCCCACAATCTTTTTTTGTATATGTACAAACCCCAAGATTCATTAAAGTATCGTTTTTATTGGACAAAAATTGAACATTTGTGGACGAGAGTTTTTCTCCGAACCAGGAATTCACCAGTTCCAAGTCTCCGACCGCAAACCATCGAACTTG